>QRFJ01004896.1:0-88415 GCA_006176705.1 Cocos nucifera
ACTACTGAATTTCTTAATTTAGTGATGAAAGATTTCTAGGCACAGTCAAGTACTTGTGAAGTTGGTGAGTGGTCACGATGGGATTGACCACTCCAAGAGTTGAAAAAGAATGCATCATTATATTTCAATATAGCAAAAATCTTGGTCAGGATAATCCATGACATGGATTTGATATTTTGAAATACTATATGAATAACCTAATCAGGGTTGACAGTTAAAGTCTAAGGTGTCCTACAAGCATTTTGGTCAAGGGGAAAAATTATACAAAAATTATATCCACATGGATTCTAAGGATGTTGTTCTACACATTCGACCTATCCGACTGTCGGATACTATTGTTAGATGGTCACATCGATTGGTATAAAAATTTATTTCTATGCTACTGACTTAGGTTTGAACCTATAGAGTCACATACATAAGAGTTTTTGATCTGATCAGATGGTTGATCGATGATTAAAAATCATTCTAGGGTTAAATAATCAATATGATTAATATTTGACCTAGTGCAAGTGTTGCAGGAGGATTGATTAGCAATTTTAGTACTAATTAGCTTAATTTGATTAAGCCAGAGAGTTGAGATTAAGTCAAATTAAATATATTTTAATTAGATTTGATTTAGGCTTGATTGGATCAAGTTCAATTGGTTTATTGGATGAGCAAATCGCAAGGAAGAACTAGTCCTAGTTCAATTAGGACTTGTATCAACTCAATTTTTAATTTAATTAAAAAATTAAATCAAAATTAAATTTGATTTAATCTAATTTAATTAGGATATTAGTTGGACTAAGATCTAATCTAATTGGTTTAAGTAAATTCTAATTTAATTTGGTCCAAGGGTCAAGTTGGACCAAGTTAAACTAGGAGTCCTAATGTGATTAAGACTCCTATCTCCATGCGCCACCTTAGCCCCAATGCCTCCCATGCCATTTTTGTTGGATTTTTTCATGAAAATATTTTTCTCTAGATGTTCACGCATGCCCCCTTGCTTTCTTTATCTCAAATATGGTATTTAGATACTGTGATCAAGTCAAAAGAAGAGTTTGAGTTGATTTAAACACTATGATATAGAGTTTTGAGAAACCAAAACTCCTTTCTATTTTATGTTGCCCACATCCCTATTTTTCCTCTCAAATTTTCATGTCTTTTAGAGGCCTTTTTGTGCTACATTTCCTAGTAGTCCACGCGAAAAATAAAGGAGAGGGCGTCCAAGAGTTGGGTGCCCCAAGTCTAGCCCTATTTGGATAACCCTTGATTAGGTATTTGACCTAGTCAAGGATTTCTCTTTATCTCCTTATAGAAAATAAATTTTGATCTAACTTTTTTGTGGATTACACATCTGAGAGAGATCATTTGGAGCATGAAAAATCTGAGAGAGAAGCCTAGGGCATGGGATTTTGTAAAGGCACCAATCAAGATGCTTTGGTGAGAGAAGAAAGAAGAAAAAGAGGGTCTTCTTCTAGTTTTTTTTTCTTCCACTCCTATTCCTCCATCTTTGTGAGTATTTGAGAGGTGTATCAGCATAACAAATCATCTTCCTCAACTTTAGAAAATTGAAGAATCCAAGCTTAAAGGAAAGAAGATCTAGATCAATCATTGGAGAAGGATCAGCATAGTACTAGCATACTATGCTGATTTTCAAGTATCGAACTTCAATCGAGGGCTCATGTAAATAACTCATAGAGGTCGGACACATGTGCGGCTTAGAGAAACCATCTCAGGCCTGGATCAGTGAGTTAAAAAACTCGAGATTCAAAGATAAAGATGATCTGATCTTCCTATTACATGTCTAGATCTGATCTAGAGTAGTCTACTGTTGATATGATTAATATACAGTTCTTTTGATATTTTATTTTTTGATTTATTAGCATGCCTTAATTATGTAATAGGATTCTATATCTAGAATTTTATGTTATATTATTCATGATTTAAAGTGATTAATTCACCTCTTTCGCTATAATTTTGAAAAAGTTTCAAAAGCTAACCCTAGATTGGTTTCTTCATATGGATGCTATGCAGAGATCCGATTTTGAAAAATAGCTTGAGGCCATGAAATTTAAAATAGAGTCTATGAAGGTAAATGATGTGTAGACATTGGTTGACCCACCTAAAAGGATTAAATCCATTGAGTGTAAATGGGTCTTCAAAAGAAAAAGAGATGCAGATGGAAAGGTGGAGACCTATAAAATTCATCTGGTTGCCATAGGATATCGTTAACTTTATGGTATTGACTATGACAAGATGTTCTCTCCTGTGGCAATGCTCAAATTCATTCGGATAATGCTTGCGATAGCTGCCCATCTGGACTATGTGATCTGACAGATGAATGTAAAGATAGCTTTCCTAAATAGAAAGCTGACTGAAAAATGTATATGATACAACCTGAGGGATTCACATCCACAGATGAGTCCAAGGTGTGCAAGCTTTAGAAATTCATTTATGAATTGAAGCATACATCTCAAAGTTGGAACATGCATTTTGATAAGATGATCAAAACGTATGGCTTTGTTAAGAATGGAGAAAAGCCCTGTAATTATAAGTGGGCAAATAACCCAGTAGTTGTATTGCTTATTTTGTACGTAGATGATATTCTCTTAATCAAAAATAACATTTCTGCACTGTAGAAAATAAAAGTCTGATTGTCATCATAGTTCTCCATGAAGGACTTGGGTGAAGCATCCTATATCCTAGGGATGAAGATCTATAGGGATAGATCTAAAAGAATGCTTAGATTATCTCAATCCACGTACATAGATACTGTGCTGAAAAGATTCAGCATGAAAAATTTTAAAAAGGGCTATATTCTGATAGGCCATGAAATTTCTCTCTCTAAGAAGGATTGTCCGACAACTCTTGAAGATAGAGAGAATATGAGTAGAGTCCTATATGCTTCGACAGTGGGATCTATCATGTACGCCATGATATGTACGAGATAAGACGTGGCATATTCATTAGGAGAAGTGAGTAGATACCAGTCTGACCCTGGAGAAAACTAGTAGAAAGTGGTTAAAGCCATCCTTAAGTATTTGAGAAATACTATGGATCAATGGTTGGTTTATGATGAGTCAAATCTGAAACATATTGGATTTATAAACTCCAGCTTTCAATCTGACCATGATGATAGCAGAAGCATGTCGGGATATATCTTTACTCTGAATGATGGAGTCATCTTTGGAAAGATTTTCAAGTAGCATACTGTGGCAGATTCTATTTGCAAATTAGAGTACATCGTAGCATCAGATGCTATGAAGGAAGCTATGTGGCTGAGAAAGTTTATCACCGAGCTTGGAGTAGCACCTTCCTAGATGGTTCGGTCCTACTCTACTACGACAGCACTAGTGCCATAGCTCAGATGAAGGAATCAAAGGCACACCAACGGACGAAGCACATCCTGCGCCACTTCCATCTGGTCTGAAAGATCGTGGATCGAGGTGATATCGATCTTCAGAAGATCGATGGAAAGAAGAACCTGATCAACCCCTTCACTAAAGCCCTGGCGATAAAGGAGTTCGACAACCACAAATCAAAGATGGATATTAGATATCGTGCCAAGTGGCTTTAGGATAAGTGAGAGTTGTTGAAAAATATATCCCAAAGTCAATCATCAACCTATTAACGATTGAGCAATATTATAATTATAATTAATTTATTAATTAATAAAATATTTTTTTGATATTTTCATCGTAAAGTATTCATCTTCTAATGAACTTCATTATTATGATAAAGTTCTTAGGACTATTTAGTTATGATAAAGAGAGAATTTATCGATTAGTCTTTAAAATAGTTCACGATCAAATGATAGGCTGTTAATTAGGACGACAGCATCTATCGAGCATAGGTTGCTATATGCCATATATATTGGTAGTACTCTTAATCAAGGAGTATGAAAATACTGGTATGACATACAGATGAGATGTATGAGTACATTAACATTGAATGTGACCAACTCTAGAAGATTCTATTATCGAGAATGTCTCTGATGGGATATAGGTATAAGTGTCTCTTAGACTTGAGATCACCTCAGTAACTTGTAAGTAACTCACTATGCTTTGGTACCGAACTAACTGAATTTCTAATTCAGTAATGAAAGGCTTTTGGGCACAGTCAAGTACTTGCAAAGACTTCTAAGCACAGTTAAGTACTTGTGAAGTCAGTGTGTGATCAACATGGGATTGACCACTTCAAGAGTTGGAGAAGAATGTATCACTGTATTTCAATATAGCAAAATCTTAGTCAGGATAATCCATCAGATGAATTTGATATTTTGAAATACAATATGGACAGCCTGATCAAAGTTGATAGTTGAACTATGAGGTATCCTATAAGCATTGTGGTCAAGAGGATAAATTATATGAAAACTATATCCGCATGGGTTCTAAGAATGTTGTTCTACATATTCGACCTATCTGACCGTCGAGTACCATTGCTAGATGGTTACTTCAATTGATACAAAAATTTATTCCTATGCTACCAACTTAGGTCTGGACCTATGAGATCACATACATTAGAGTTCACAATCTGATCAGATGGTTGATCAATTATTAAGGATCGTTCTAGGGTTAAACGATCAATACGATTGATATTTAACCTAGTGCAAGTATTGCAGGAGGATCGATTAGCAATTTAATTGCTAATTGGCTTAATTTGATTAAGCCAAAAGACTGAAATGAAGTCTAATTAAATATAATTTAATTAGATTTGGTTTGGATTTAATTGAATCAAAGTCTAATTGATTTATTAAATAAGCCAAGTGCAAGAAAGAACTAATCCTAGTACAACTAGGACTTGGGTCAACCCAATTTTTTAATTTAATTAAAAATTTAAATCAAAATTTAATCTTAATTTAATTTAATTTAATTAAAATTTTAATTTATTTAGGATCTAATCTAATTTAATTAGGTTGAATTAATTCTAATTTAATTTGGTTCATAGATCACTTAGTCTAAGTCAAAATAAGAATCCTAGTATGACTAGGACTCCCTATTCCTTGCGCTATTGACCCCTCATGCCCCCCACACCTCTTCTCATTGATTTTGAACATGAGAAAACCTTTTCCCAGGCCTTCACGCACACGCATAGCCTTATCTTATTCTTTAGATGGCATTTGGTTGTGGACCAAGTCAAACTAGGAGTTGGTTTTGACTTAAATTCTATGAGATAGAATTTTAAGTACCTAAAACTCCTCCTTGCTTTGTGCTGCCCACATCCCTGATGTTTTTCTCATCTTTTCTTGAAAGAGGAGGATTTTGTACGCTTATTCCTGGTGGTCCACGACATAAAGAAAGGACCTTTGGACCTACCTTGTCTAGGTATTTGACCTAGACAAGACTCTTCCATATCTTAATATTTAAAATAAATTTTGGATTGATTTTCTCATGGATTCTAGGTCATTAAGAGATCTTTGGGGCGTGTAAAAATCAGTGAGAAAGAATATTAGAGCGTGGGGATTTCATAGACACCAATTTAGGTGTCTAGGTGAGAGAAAATAAGAAGAAGAAGGATTCTTCTTCTGGGGTTTTTCTTTGATCTCTTTCTTCTTTAGAGATTTTTGAGAGGTATTTCAGGTTCAAAATCTCTTCTCCTTCCTTCTAAAAATTGGAGAGTCCAAGATTTAAAGAAGGTAGTTCTAGATTGATTGTTGAAGAAGGATTAGTTCAGTACTAGCATATTGTGTTGATTTTCTGCATCAAGACTTTTGATCATAATTCGTGGGCTCATGTGGACAACTCTTAGAAGCCGAATGCATGTACGGCTTGCAACATCATCCTCAAGCCCAGATCAATAAGTTAGAACGTTTAACTTGCATAAATAACAAAGATATGATCTTCTGTTACTCATATGATTCCGATCTAGTGTAGATCTGTGTTGATATTATCAACACTTTTTCTTCCTTTATGTTTTTAATTTTTGATTTAATCTCATGCCATAATTATGTAATAGGATCTTAGATCTAGGGTATTCTCTGATTTTATAAATAAATATTGATTTATTTAAGTCTTTCACTACCTGATCTTGAAAAAGTTTTAAGATCTAGCCCTAAAACTCTAAATCTGCTTCCTTCAGGCATTATACAAAGAGTTATGTAATTATAGTCATCATATAAAAACTAATTGAAGATGATAATACTATTTTAGTATTAAAAAATTATTTTATATTAAAAAATATATTTATAAATTTTATCATATTTTCATATAGGATTATCTTCAACCAAACATAATAATTATTTTTTGATATCATTTTCTGAAGTAATTTTTTCACTAATTAAATATAGTAAAAAAAAAATTTCATAATTATTTTTTTAGATAAATAATTTTTATGAATTATCAGATTATCCTGTAATCTGACATACTCCAACCAAACGAACCCTTAGGGGTAAGAGGGGCATCCTATTTGTAGTTAAAATTCTAGGATTCTAGCTAGTGTCCTTATTGCCCTAGGTCTTTATCACTGGTGACATCGTGATGGAAGAAAACTCTGATGGAGAGTCTTCCCACTGCTCTCTTCACTACAAGAAAAATGATATTTAAGGATAAAATTTTTTACAATGGTAAAAAAATTTACCACAAAAAGATAATATTTTTTTGATGATATAAAATATTGCCACAAAAAATACATGAATAATATCTTTTATGATAATTTTATTATTTTATCATAAAATATCGTCCTAATTTTTTTTTTTTTTCCCGCCAATTGGCTAAAAAATTTGCCGCAAAAAGATTTATTAGTTTCAACAAAGAAGTTTTTGCCACCGCAAAGTTTCCGAGTTCCACTCTACCTGCAAATTTTGGCAGAACATGTAACTCTTTTGCCGGCGACTAGGTTTGTACCGCAAAATCTCTGTTGGACATATTTTCCGGCGACTGGATTTTCACTGCAAATTCTCAATCAAACACATTTGCCGGTGATTCTTTTTCGCCGGTAAAAATAGGCCTTTTTTGTTTCACCGTGAACCAAACAACGCGTTTGAAGTATTTTTTCCGCTTCCAGCATTTTGTTTTCCTTCTCCCTGAACTAATCGATCCATGCCCTAGACCGATCCATTCCAAAGCCTCTGCCCCACCGTCGGCCTCTGTCCTCCATCGTCGGGCCAGCCTATTCTCGCAAGGTCCTCCGCAGGAAGCTCAAGGTCGGCCAGTAATACATACCCCTACGAAATCAAGAACGACGACCCCCTCGTCCTCGCTCGCAAAGAGGAGTATGCTTCTTCTATGCCTCTCTTGCTCTCTCTCCTCTCTCCTCTACATCGTTCAGTTTTATTTCCTATCCTTATGTTTGTTTATGCCCGCCATATGTTTGATTTTATACCTATATGAGAACTGCATGTGAGAACAATACGTTGGCTTATAGGGGATGTTTCCACTTTTGATAAAAGAGGATGTGTGCTGTGTGATATCATGTCAGGGTGAAGGTACTCGGGATCCCAGCCTTCTTGGTCTGTTATTCTGGATATGGGTTTGTTTAGGGTTTGGGAGCCATACGGATTAGAGTTCTTAGTGTAAGGTTAGGGATGGTTTTTATCATTATTAGTGGAAATTGATGAGCAAATCAGGGTTGCAACCTTGTGCTATGTCTTAATTAATGTGGTCCAAACCTAATCCGGGCATGGAGTTGAAGGCGGCTATGAAGTACAACCAGTAGATTACTTTGTTGGACCCGAGATTGTTTGACCATGTTTGCTTCTTTTGACTTGGTTTCTTTCTCAGCACTACTATTGGTATAGTAGTGAAATTTATTATGAATATTGTAGTGAAGGTGGAATCCAGAGCTAGGAATTTTACCAGATGGAGAAGTAGGATGTTCATTTGGAAGCAAAATAGGGAGGAATAGAAGTATTTAACCTGCTTATTCCATCTCTTTTCAGTCAAATAATCATTTGAGAATATAGAAAAAAATCAGGATAGAAGATTTGGTATTTTAGAAAAATGATGCATTGTAACTACTTTATCTTTCTCCTCCTAACTTATTTATCCAACTAGGAATAACTTATTTTTGAAGTCAGCTCACAGGATCCATACCAACCTATTTCTCTTCTTAGACATAGAAAATAACATTATTACTATCTTATTTTGTTGTTTCATACTATAAAGAAAGATAGCACCAGCACTTCCAGTGCTGCCAATATTGGCATCATTTCTTCATGCTCATGTTTGCACAGGATTCTGCTAGAGGTCCTCAACTACTGCAATGCTTAGTTGGATGCCACCATTTTTTTTACTTCCATTGCATTATTGATTATAAGATAGGAATAGTTATCATTATAAATAAAATATTAGCTAAAGAGAATGTCTAACAAATCTTGCAAAGCAAACAGTCCTCAAACTGTGTCCGTCTGAAACATATCATTTGCAAAATGTCCAATAATTTTATTGCAAATGAAACATATCATTTGCAAAAAATGATGGCTAGCCTGATGGGCTGTCAATCAGTTTTTAGGCTGTGTATCTCTAAAAACTGAATACAAAGATAAACTATCTTATGGTAATTACATAAGAAACTTCTAAACTATCTTATGGCAGTTTTTAATCAGTCAAGTAGATCCTAATACAAAGATAGATCAAAATTGAATATTAATATTAATATCTTATGGTAATTACATAAGAAACTTCTAAACTATCTATTGACTAATGCTTGTATCTTGCATGTATCTCTACCCTTCTTGGAATGGAAGCTCTCTTTGTTATATTACTTTGTTTCATTTTCTCGCCCAATTTACATTTCCGCATGGGAAACTAGCAAGTGCATAAAGTGGGGAGGGTTTGAATGAAATTGCTTTCTGGTACAGAGGAGAAAAAGAAAAGGTTGGTGGAAGTACCGTTCCCCACAGGCACAATGCTAATTCCTTATGCTTGGAGTTTGAAATATAGGATAAGAAGTGAAATGAGAAGAGTGGTGAGAGAGTATAGAATTTTGCTAGGGCTTTGTTTTCCTTCCACTTTAAATGCATTAACAATGTAAAAACATAACTAGCTAAAAGAGTATCCAACGATTAACTGAACTGACATTGACAGACAACGGTATGTTTCGGACAAACATTTTATTGATGTTATTAGTATTTGTAGTACAGAAGCATATCAAAAGTAGGTGTTGCAATTTGTTATGGTACTTGATTTAGTCTTCAACAAGAAAGAAACAAATGTTTGTTATGTGGTTCCCGGTGCATTATTGGTTGATCTTGCATTTTCGATACATTTGAGCCACTGCCCAAACAATCAGAACATCTTTTAGCCTTTTTCATTCCATTTGATTATAACCATATTGCCAGACTGTACTAGTTATACTAATTCTATTTATCTACCATATATGACATCTCATGTCTGGACATGTTGCAATGCATGTGACAGGGTTTATAATACCTGCTTACAAAGATGTTATATCTTTGACCGTGCTGTTTATACTAGTTAGCAGATTTCCTTGCAGCATATTGGAAAATAATCTCCAATTATCAAGAGGGTTGTAATTCGATACCAAGTGCAGTATCATCTTGCACTTTCATAGGCCTAAATCTATCAAGACAGTTGATACGATATTGCAGAACTGCTATTGTCCTTGGCACCACTGTTCCCCTTGTTTTGTTTCTTATTTGGGATGCTATTATTCTTGGAACTGTACCGAATCTGAGTGCAGGCAGTGGTGATGTAAGTGATCCATTAGAGCTGCTACGATCCAACAATGGAATCATTGGAGTAAGTTTGGCTTTACCTGGTCATGCTCAACCGGTTGAATGGTATAGGGAGAGGAGAAAAGATCATCTTGATCTTTATGTAATGTCGTGCATTGCAGCCATTCTCATTTCTTGCAATTGCCACATCATGCATTGGATTTGTTCTAGGACCTTCAGACTTTGTCTCCGACCGTAAGTAGTTTCTCTATCTGAACTTCATTTCATCGTCTGTAGAAGAGCTCAACATGTTGTCAAATTTGAACATGTATGCTAAACAAGATAACAATTTGTAAATGCCATGCCTGTGTCTCATCATCCAAAAAAACATTGTTCCTTTGTTTTCTATGTAAGATGGAATGAGGCTACACCAACATTTTCAAGTGAGGTGATTTGCAATGAAGATGTGATCTTTCATTGATTCTCTTCTGCGATTTCTATTGAAATAGTATTGTGCTTTTAGTGCTGTTTTTTTCTCCCAAAATGATGCCTATTTCTTATTTAGAACCTTAAATATGATTATAAATGCTAGATTGTAAAAGCCAGAATGACTTTTTCAGGTTGTCACAATCATGTATTTTGGAAGCATCGTGGTTGCTATTTTATTCTCTTGATTTTTGGTTGAGTTCAGATATTAGTGGAAATGCTACCAAATTTTAGTCACAGTTCTTCATTTTAAACTAATTTGTATTATATCTATCTATATTGCAGGTTGGAAGATGTCGGCCATCAAAAAAGTTTTCCGGCTCCAGGACTTTATTTATGTTTTAGACTTTTTTAAATTTTATGAGTCATGTAGTACCTTTTGGCTATATATGATTAATGACAATATGGAGGAATTTGTTTCTTACATACTATATTGGTAAATATGATACATGGATGATTTGTATTAGTATAATGTAATTTTGGATTATGTGATGGTATATTAAATAATATTTGTTTGTTGTAATATTAGAATTGTTAACAGGAAAATTTAAAATCAGCCTTTAGTGGCAAATTTTTAACGATGATATTATTTTATTACAAAAAATATAAATATACTTTTTTTGATGATAATTTTTGCTGCAAAAAATATTTAACAATGACAATTTTTCACCCCAAAAAGGATTACAATGTCCGCTAAGACTTTTAGCAGCGAATAAATTCACTATCAAAAGTCATAGACTTTTTCTGACGATAAAATTGTGTTGCCAATATTATTTAGCAGTGATAAAATATCATCGTCAATTGACATAAAAACTATTTTATGGTGACTACAATCGTCACTAAAAGCTACCTTTTCCCAGTGACAAAATATTGGCCGCTAAAAACTATACTTTTATCGTTGAAATTATGGTGAAAGGGAATATGTTGATAACATGATGAAAGGTATGCTCTTTAGTAGTGAACTTTGTCGCCATAAATGACCTGCATTTCCTAACGATAGCATATTTGGTGTAAAAAGTTTATTCTTTTGCAGTGAATTTTTTTTCGCCGTGAAAAACATCTCCCGACTATTCTTTTGCGACGACTTCCCGGCTCACTGCAAAAAAGCGAGATATCGAGTTTTTGCGATAATTATTTTTGCCGTAAAAAATAAATTTTGTTATTGTGCTCTCATGCAAAGCATGCTACATTATAGTTGAAATCTTGGACCTCTTCAGGCCAGCTCACTGATTTGGGCTATTACACCAGACTACTGGGACTTAATTAGTTCAAAGTTTTGCTATTTAGGTACCTATTGCTTAAGCACTGATAGCTTAGAAATCTTCTCACGGGCCAAAAAGGGTACCAGCGGGGTGTGGGGGGTGGTGCGGTGGGGGGACTACGAACTCATGGCCATGTTTATGTGCTGACTTGGTAGGATGGATAGGCATCCAACACCATGGAAGTCTAGAATTAGCTTAGCATAGAATATGGTGATAGACTTATGTAATGCTTTCAAATGTGGAAACTGATGCAAGGATTAATCATGATAGGATATGTTCCAAGCAAGTTAGAACTAAGGACTCCAAACCTTGCTTGGGTTCTATTGTAAATTTGAAATCTGGATCTTCTTAGTTTTAATATAGAACAGTATTTTTGTCATAAATTATTTAGAGAAATCCAAGAATTTTGTAGGTTAGATTAGAGTGCATAGTGGAAGTTTGATGGTTGAGTTATTCTAAGTTAGTTAGGTAGAAATAATAACAGCAGCATATGGATGTTATGCTGGAAGACTCGTAGTGAAGGACTAAAGAAGAAACATTATAATTATTTTAGGATTTAGATATATTAAATTTCAAGGTTGAAATTTTATTAAGGGAGGAGGAAAGGATATTATACCTAGCCTAAGATTGCATGCTAGGTCAATTAGAAACCAAGGCCTTTCTATTAATGTATGGTACCCCTTCATTTGAATAAATAGGGACCGGAAAGATGTGCCCCATTTGAAAATAGAGCACACTCCTTTTTCCACACATGTCCACTACTCTCACTCCCTCTCTCTCTCTCACTCTTCTATCGTAACTGCCCCACTAAGCCATGCTGATGCTCTTATCCCATGCCACTTCATTCTCTCATGTGCCAAGTCCTCTCTTGCTCTCTCCCTTCCGCTCTCGCCTCCCTCCTTCTATTGCTCCACAACCCTTCTCTTGCTCTCATCCTTGTCTTCCTCTTCTTCATCTTCTTGCTACCTCACCTTTTTCTTTTCCTTTTTCTCTTTATCTCTCCCCCTCATCTCTTCTTCTGCTACCTCTTTTTTCCTTCCTCTAGTCTCTTCTTCCACCATTTTTTTTTTCTTTTTTCCCTTGTCCTTCCATGTGTGGATGTATACGTGTAAAGATAGGTAAGAGGATATCATGTTTCCTCTTTTACCCCTCAAACTATCCTTTATTCATTCTCTTTTTCTCTATTAATTTATCTTCGCTCTTTGTGCTAGCCCTAGAGGGGTCTCCACTATGTCGCCTCTCCATGTCCATCCTATGACAAAAAATAGTGCAAGGTTGTTTTCCTTGTTATACTGACAGTTGGTTTAGAAATCAGCATTTTAGGATTTTTAAGAATTTTTATAAATTGATTTAAAATATTAGTGTGACACTAATACAATACATGTGTGGTTTTAGATTATTAAGTCTTAAGGAATCCTAGTGACGGTGATTAGAGGATCTGGATTTTTGACGTCTATAACGGTGAATGACCTAATGCTGTATAGTGTGTGATTTCTAAGAAAATTTGAAAAATTATAGTTTGTATTGCTTGATAGAATAGTTTTTATAAATTTTGCATCCATTTGATTAATTAGTTAGGTATGTTAAGTTTTATCTTTGAAAATGATATAAGAATAAAATCCATATTTTGATATTCTCGTAAATAAGTTAATTTGGATATATGATATAATTTTGAGTAATGGTTTTGGAAAATTTGGTTAGGTGAACTTGTAAAAGTATTTTTGTATATATGTTAGCATAGCTATGATCTAGCACCACCAATGGAAGATTGTATGTTGGTGATGTTGACTTGTAATGTGAGGAATTAATTTTGATATTGCACCATTGGTGATCAGGATAGTGGTATCTTGGGTGCTATTTATTATCTTATTGTTTGTTATCCAACCCATTGCCACTGAGTTATGTAGCTATAGCCAAATGTTGGACCTTTAGTATTAGTTTGTGAAAAATATACCTTTGAAAGGAAGAAAGAAGTATTAATTGTTTGATATTTAATAAGAATATTGAAATTTTTTCCTAGTCGATAATATGCTTTTATGTTTGGTTTGTTATCTGTTAATATGCTTTGACCAACTTTTAAGTGTTAACTTGCTCACTGAGGTAGTGTAACTCATTGTTCTTTTTTCTCTATTTTCTAGATTTCTGATTGGCTGTGGGATTCGGGTAATGGCATGTGTTATATTATATGGAGAATTTAGTAGATTGATGATTGATTTAAAATTATTATGAAATGATTAGATATGTTGTTCATATCGTCTTGCATTTCTATTTGGTCCGTCTTGTAGGACATACAGCATCAGTTACTTGTTTGTCTCGAGGCATGACATTGAAAGTGGAATATCCTGGTGAATAGGCAAAAGGTACTTCCTATGCTTGCGCACATAGAAGCAAAGGAGATAAGGCCTTTATTCTTTTTTATTATTTAGTTTCCAATTACAGCAGAATACTGCCTTTTATTCCAGTTACTTGAGACAGATTAATCAGAATTCTATAGCTATGCTCTACTCAGCTTCTCTCTCAAGTTATATTCTACAGCTCAAAGATCTAATGCACGAACTTAATTTCTCACAATCCATAGCATTACACAGACCAGGTTAATCTAGAATATGGTGATCTTGCCTCACGAAGCCTTCTTTCTTCGGATAATAGTTTAGCAAACCTGTAAAAATGGAAAGTCAGAATGCTTCAAAACTGAATGATGATTTTATGTAATAAGCAATGTTAATACTAATTTGCCGTAGGTCACCTTATAAGAGCTTCTTCATTTGTTCCTTCTCCCTTGCCCCCAGGCTCGAAGAGGCCTGTCTCTAAATTCACCCTTGAGACTGGTTTTTTTAGCAGATATTTCGCCAACCTTGGCAAAGATTCTCCAGGTTTTCCTTTGTGGCAATATCAACCGACGCTATCGTCCCAGTTAACACATCATCCTAGTTTCATAGAATATTATCATCAATTAAGATTCTTCTGAGATGCTGGCTTTCTGTAGCCTTTCTTGTTGGCTGAAAAAAATGGTGAGAGCAACATTAATTAGATTATATTCAATCTTAAACTATCATTATACCTCGATTCGAAGGTAGTTTCTACTGGAATGCAGAGCTTGGAAAGCTACTGAAATGTGGATATCCACCATATCTGCACTTGCTTGCATAAAAACATCAACTAATGGATTAGATCCATTGCTGAGCAACCAGCCCAATACTCCCCAACTTTTAGCTTGCTTTGCATTGTATCTTTGTTCACCCTTTGATGAGCCAGTACCAAGTGAAATGACCAAGAACCGGAAATAGTCCATGGGTTTGATTGGGAAGAAATCTGGGTTTCCTTTGAAAACCTCCTTGGTTACTTCTCCCATAGCAACTAAAGCCTGCAAAAAGCAGATGGATAACTTGTTGTGATTACCTGGAAATCACTTCATAAGCTAATCATGTTGGTAAGGAATAATGCTTATTTTACCGGATTATTAGCAGGCTACACCTCCATCAATAAGATTGAATTCTCCTCACTTTTCCATCTGAGTCTATTGTTTGAAAGAAGTAAGGTGGAAGATAAGTAGGAGCTGCAGTAAGTGCCAATGCAAATATCAGAAAGCAAAGCATCCAGAGAGCTGTCGTTCTTCACCTGTAAGATAAGAAGGAAGCTACAGAAATTTCAACAGTTGGAGCATCTCAAACATATAAAAATTTGACAGAGAAGACTTTAAAACAACAATCGGATAAAGGCAGAACAATGAAACCAGTCATCTTTTTATCAACCTTTCATTGGCATGATGGTTGCTCTTTATTTGATAGAGAAGACTTAAAACAACAATCGGATAAAGGCAGAACAATGAAACCAGTCATCTTTCTACCAACCTTTCATTGGCATGATGGTTGCTCTATGTCTGTACTTTACACTAGTTAGCTCATGAACTGAATTTTTAGGCATGTCTATTTTTTTGAGAGAAATTTATAGGCATGTTTATGCTTCTATTAATACTAATTTTTCTTTTTTATGAAACCTATCTGAATTTATTAAAGAAAAATATTACAAGATAAATGCAATCTTTAGTATCAGAATACATTGCTTTTAAAGTAACATCTCAAAAGCAAACATGACAGACTAACCGCTAAACTAGGTCTAAAAGTCCATATCTACTTTGCTCCACAGCTTTCCAAAATTCTGGATTCCTTCATTTTGCATAACAGCAACCTGGCTTTGAATGACTCTATACAGCAATCCTAATTGTATTCTCCTTGAGGATGTATTATTTGTTGAAATTTAATATTTTGGAAAGAGGCTAGTTGGAAGATATTATTTATATTTTCAGATCTTCTATAAGTACTCAAGATCTCTCTGGTTTACCGGATATCATCCAAAATGATTGGCTAGAAGATATTATTTGAATTCTTTAATTTTATATAAGTATCATTTTTTTTTCAATTCATAAGTGTTATGGGACTAAACATATAGACTCTCAAATACTCCATTCATTTTAAGCTCTAACATCTATCTAACGATCCTTATCAAATTATACGTACAACAATTGGCTTGTGCTTAGCCCTAAAATGACCTATATTATAGTGTCCTTTAATTTACATGGATTATGGATCAGGTCCATTTCGATACTTTTTATAATTACATAAGATCTCATCCAAAAAAGACAAGTTGATGGATATTATTTAGATCCAATCTTTAACCTTGTGCAACCATCCATAACTTCTCCGGTGCACGATCTATATATGACTAAATACATGCTAGCGTATGCTATTATATATATTTTTTAAAATACTTAAAAATAAGAATTATAATTGACTTACATAATTTAAAATCTCTTTCATTTAAACATTTTGGTGTTTTATCTAAATTTTTATGTCTACAACTAGAGATGATAACGAAAAAAAAGAGAAACAAAAAGAAAATGGAGAACCGTATGCTACTGTTCACCATTACGATAGAATAGTTCACATTCCCTTTTCTCAAAAGAATAACAATTTACATTTTTTAGAAAGAAAAAAAAAAAAAGCTTACGATGTTCATAGAGAAGTTTTTCGGTGTCAAAAAAAAAGAGAAAGAGACCTCGTAGGAGGAGAATATGGTTGGCTGGAGCCGCTTGATATCGACCACATTGGTCGATGTCTGATGAAGCTTGATATTCCCTAGTTTTCTCCGGACAACGTCATGAAGGTATTTGCCATCATACTGGGCCCCGATAGAGCTCGCAGTATCTTTCCTGCTTGGCCTAATGGTCCTAAGTCCAAGAAGAAAGAAATGAGAGAAAACTAATCATTTCAAGAAATAGATCCTTAAGACTTTCAAGTGTGTCGTTACCCAAGATTACGTGATATGATTACTGACCCGCATTGTGGGAAAATCTTGGGGGAATGTTTCATGTAAAAGTCCTTGATGTCCTTTGCAGCAAAGAGGGGCCGATTTCTTCGTTTGGTGCAGTTAACATGGCAGTCACAAGACCCCCAGTGCTTGTCCCGGCAATCACATCAAAGTAATCTGCAAGCCTTGCATCTTCTCCATCCAGTTTCTTCTCAACACGTAAGGAAAAAAAAAAAGAAAACTATATTAGAAATGAGATATCTAACCGATCAGCCCACAAGAAAACAGATATAGGGAGATGGTACAAGCAACTAAGGAGAATGATCATTATCTTTCTATTCGATTTCTTAACATGATTCTTCGCTATGTACTGTTGATATGAAAGAACAATTCCTCGAACAATATTCTCTCCACACCAATGCTTGTTATTGGTTGGTAATATATGATCCACTGCCTTCTGTCAGGATAATGAATCATGAAATTTTCCCTTTTTAGCATTGGTTGGTAAAAAGTACTTTGTTGAATGTTAGGTGAGTTTGCAGGAAATTTAGTTGAGTTGTCAGATAGGAATCTACTTGTGATTTTTTTTTTTTTTGATGAAAATGGGAGGGGATCCACCCGGATATATATATTATAGCAAAAAGAAGGTACAAAACGAAGAAAGAAAAATTACAAAAGACAGTAGCCTCCCAGGAGTCATATATAGAATGTCTTTCAGTGATCTCAGAAAGAGGGAAGGGGCCACTCCTCCATGATAGAAGTTACTTCACGACATTAACCTTCCGGTATCCGCACCACAGGGCGGAAGCAGCAGCCACAATCATCTCCAGCTTCGGAGTGCCATATAGAGCAAGTCGCTCTAGCATCCGCTGGGAAGATCTTTCTGGGTTTGATATAGTATTCTTTTGTGAAGAATTCGAGCACACACCAGAATCACTTGAGGTAACTATAGGATCTCCTAAGTATATGGTTAACATTAAAATCAATTATGTTGTTGAACAGCCATCCTTTGAAGACTCACCAAACTCCTCTCAAGACAATGGAGACGATGGTGACGATGATGAATGGGAAACCTGGTTGGGAAATGGAGAACACTCTCCTTCCAATAATTCATGGAAACATCATATCCCAAGATCAGAGGAAAATCACGCTGCTGATAGTCAAAACTCAAGAAGAGGCTCTAGAGGAAGAAACTCCATGCATAATAGCTCAGCTAAATCCCAATCTGGTTTGGGTCAACTCACTATCCCAACATCAGGCCTTAACCTCAGGTTCCCTTGGCCGACTAATGCTAGCAGTAATCAAATCCACTTAAACATCTCTTGGTTATTGCCTGTTGGTCTGAAGAGGTTATTTTTAAATTCAAATGTTAACGACCTCAAATCCCTATCAGTTCATTTCTCTGAATGGGTAGACAGACAGCTGCAAACTGACTTTCCAAACTACTCTGACACCGATTTAAAGTCTAAGCCTACCTTCATTCAAACAACAATCTCTACATCTTGTCTTATCCCTGTTCAACAGGTCTTCAATACCATCCTCTCATCCGTAAATGGGTTAATCCTGCTGTCTACAAATTCTCAAGATTCAAACTTGACGACTGAAGGCAACAAAGAAAATCCCATCAACATGCATGTCAGATCAAGAAAGTCAACCACCCCAGCATCAAAAAGAAGTGCTAGATTACAAGCAAAGAAAGTGAAGATGCTTGGATCAGATGAAGTGTCAGTGTGCTCAGAAGATGTCTTTACTATAAACTCTCTCACAGCCAATGACATCAGAATTCTTGGTTCAAAATGTGGTTTTATCTTCTCCACTGCAGATGATGAAGCCATCCAAAAGCTCAAACAACTGGAGCTTGCAAGGTGCAAGTTTGCTCCCAACGAACCTGCATGTTGAAGTACTAGACTTCAACATTTTGGAAGGAAGAGTTAGTTCTATAAATAGACAATGAGCCGCCCAGTTGCTGTCTTCCTTGTTTTGGAACTGAAACATACGAAGTTTCAGATTAGGGTCTTCTCTTTTGGGTCATTGAGCTGGTGTACTAGTTGGTCCATGCAACAACTAAATTTCCTCCTCATCATAGAAATAAAAGTTGAAATGTATCACTGTTATCTCAGCCTTACTTGGGTTACCTTTAGTGAACAAATGTCATTAATCTCTTGGAATGTGTGAGGTTTGGAAACTAAGCAAAAATGCATAATAGTGAAGTGTTGGGGGCAAATCTGCTCCTTCCAAAGTTCTGCCGGACATCTGATTGCTGAATAATCCCAACCGGTAGCGAAGACCAAGATTGATCTTCGACTGAATTCGCAAGATCCCTCCGGGCCTCCCCCAGATAAGCTTGAATGGTGGGGGTGGCCGAGTTCCTCCACCCTAGGTAGTTAGCTCTCCCCGATCGCAAGTCTTCCAAACTTCTCCTTCAGCCGAACTTCTTCATCCCAGGTAGGCTCCTTTCGACATTCCTCCAGCCAACCTTTCTCGATCACGAGTCTTCTGAACTTCTCCTTCAGCCGGACTTCTCTATCCCAAGCAGGCTCCTTTCGACATTCCTCCAATCGACCTTCCCCAATTGCGAGTCTTCCGAACTTCTTCTTCAGCCAGACTTCTCCATCAGTCAGACTTCTTTCGGACTTCATCCTCAACCGAACTTCTTTGTCAGTCGAATTTCTTTCGAATCCTTCCAGCAGACCTCCTTCCGGATTCCTCCAGCAGACTTCCTTCAGGATTTCTCCAGTGGACTTCCGAACTCCTTCCGACTGAACTCCATGCAGTCGCTTGGAAGGGCCTCCACGCTTACGCGGATCTAGTAATCTACACAGCATGAACCCACTTACACACAGACGATCCTGAAGGAGTCCAAACTCCTCTGAAGTTGAAAAAATTTGAAGCTCTTCGCCGCCAGTGCCTACCTCCTCAGAACTTCAACTATTAAATTTCAATGGACTGGCACGTTACCATAATAGACACCATCCTTCATAACAAACTCCACGTGGCTCTGAATGGCCCACTATCGGACAATTATGGCTGTCACTATTAGTTTATTATAGGCTCTACCTATATAAGAGATCCTCTAGATACTCTTTCTTTTCTAGGCTCTAAGCTCTCCTTTCCTTCTTAAAACTCTGCTAAAAATCTCTCTGAGTACTCCATTTTTATTGGCTGAAAGAGCTGACTTGATCATCGAAAATTCTTGCTGAAGCTACGACCCCCGACTCTGATCGAGACTTATTTTATAGGAATCTGGCAATGACCTCCTCCTCTCCGACTCCAGTGCGGGTTCCGACGTTAACCAGATTTTGCACCAACAGGATTGGCGCTAGAGGAAAAGCCATCTTTCTCTTGAGGTTCTCTTATTCTTAAAAGAGTGCTCAACAGAGATCTCTCTCCTTCCCCCTAGGAGTTCTTCTTCCCCAATCGATCTCACAAGGATGCCTCCCAGAAAGGCTTCCATCCAACGATCGACCATCTTTGTAGCTAGATCTCATCCAAATCTGTCCGCCCTCATCTCATCCCCAGCATCTCAAGCTCCACCGACGGTGATGGTGGATGTAGAGCAATTTAACCTATTGGTTCAGTAGGTTAGGGGCCTCACTGAAGCAGTGCAGGCTATGCAGCAGCAGCGACCTCCGATGCCAGTCCGATCGGAGCAGACTTCTCTGAAATCCTAGGATCCAGTCTAGGGATGATCGACTTGGGTGAGTTGGTCGGTCACCTTTGAGAAAGAATAGTAGAGGGTAGGGAGCCCCTGCTCTGATCATAACTCTACCCCTGAAGGGACTCTGCCCCCATTTAGCTAGAAAAGTTTGAAGATCTACGATCGTGAAGATCTTCTGGATTGAAAGATGCAAGAAATAAACCGACGGATTGAGAAACTCTGGCATACTTTCTTCTCTCACGGTAATGATATCTGCACCGATCCTTCTTTCTCTCATCAAATCATGTAGGAATCGATCCTGTCGAATTTTAAGCTTCCTCAATTTGAGAGCTACGATAGGACCACTAATCCGATCGACCATCTGAAGGCCTTCCAAACTATGATGCTGCTCCATGGTGCACCAAACACCATCTTATACCAAGCTTTTTCATCTACTAGGAGCAGCAAAAAACTGATACTCAACACTGAAGCTAGGTACGATCTTTTTCTTCGACCAGATGAGCCATCAGTTTGTGGCTCATTTTGTCAGTAGCCGACATCCCAGACGAGGTTCAGACTCCCTCATTAACATCAAATAGAAAGAGGAAGAATCCATCTGGACTTATGTCAATTACTTCAATGCTGCTGCCCTTGAGGTCCAAAATCTGGACCAGTCCATTGCCATGGTCGCGCTGAAGGGTGGCCTTCAAAAGAATATCTATTATTCTCTCTGAAGAAGAAGTATCCTAGGAATTTTGTCAATCCGCTAGCTCGAGCTGAAGGATATGTCCGAGCTGAAGAAGCCTTTAAGTTGAAGGATGAGGAAGCCACAGGAGAGCGGCAAACAAGTGAATCTAGCAAGCCCATAGTTGAAGAAAAGCCGAATGAAGTTTAACTATGCTCCCAGACTCCCCTCGAGCACAAGCAAGCCTGAACTCCTCCTCGAGCTCATCGTCAAAGAAGTCCAGATAGAAGGATGCAAAGATGTTCTTATCGAAAATGTGTCCCAAAGCCAAACATCAGTCTCTTGTAGGTTGGGCCATATATTTATAATTATATATGAATTATAAATTAATAAAAATTATTTTGATATTTTTTATCATAAATTTTATTATCTTCTAATGAACTCTTGTGTTGTGATGAAGTCCTTAGGACCATCTAGATTCGACAAAGGAGGATTTATCATTTAGTCCTTAAATAGTTCACGACCAAATGATACATTGTTACTTAGGACAATAACGTTTATCAAGTATAGATCATTGTGTGCTATATAGATTGATTGTTCTCATAACCAAGGAGTGTTGACACAATGATATGGCATGCAAGTGAGATACATGGGTACATCTGCACTAAACGTGACCAACTCAAGAGCTTTTCTTCTGTCAAGATTAGTTTTGATGGAATATGGGTATAAATATCTCTCTAATCTGAGATCATCATGGTAACTTCCAAGCAACTCATTGTATTTTGGTGTCAGACTATCTGAATTTCTAATTTAGTGATGAAAGATTTCTAAGCATAGTCAAGTACTTGTGGAGTTGGTGCATGTATCAAGATGGATTGATCACTCCTGATTTCAGAAGCTGTGTTTAATTATATTTTAATGTAGTAAAACCTTGGTCAAGGTAGTCTTAGTGAGGAGTCATGAGACTAATTGCTTTGAGATATAACATGGATGTATTTTCTAGGATTGACAATCTCACCCTGAGTCATTTATTACACAGAGATCATAGGGATGAATTATATGGTAATCATATTCGCGTAGGTTCTGAATATTACGATTATGATTATTCGATCTATCTAGATATTGGGTACCATTGCTAGATGGTCACTTCGATTAGTATAGAAATTGATTTCTATGCTACCGACTTAGGTTCGAACCTATGGGGTTACACACATTAGGAGTTTCTATCTGATCTGATGGCTGATCTAGAGTTTCTTTGGTCTGAAACTCTATGGTCAAGAGTTCCACTAGATTGGAACTCTGTGATCAAGAGTTTTACTAGATTAGAACTCTGAGCCCTACTTGTCTGGGACTCTCTGATCATGAGTTCTGATAATCTAAGATACTATGGTCAAGAGTTCCACTGGACTGGGACTCTATGACCAAGAGTTCTACTAGATCGAGACTCTGAGTTCTATTTATCTGGAACTCTCTGATCAAAAGTTTTACTAGTCTGAGACTCTATAATCATGAGTTCGATTCGTTTGGGACACTGGGTTCAAGAGTTCCACTGATTTAGGACTCTTCAAGAGTTTTATGTCGATATGACTCTATTGCCCAATAACCCATTCAATTTGGACTCAGATATTTTTGAAGGATTAATTAGCAATTTGATTATTGATTAGCTTAATTTGATTAAGCAATAAGGATTTGATCAAGTTTGATTGAATTTAATTTGATTGGATTTGATCCGATCAGGTCATGAGATGACCTAATCACTATGGAAGTTTTGATCCTGATTTGATCAGGACCTAGATCTAATTAATTTCTAATTTGATTAAAATTTTATTAGATCAGATTAAGTCTAATTTGATTGGATTTAACTTGATTTAATTGGATCTAGATTAATTGGTTTGGTTGAAATCAATTAGGATCAAGTCAAATAAAGTTTGAATTCAAATTCTCCCATGCACCAACCATTTTTAACTTTTTTACTCTGCTTCCCACGCCCTTCCTTTTGTTTGTTGAACATTTTTTGGAGAAATAAAAATATGTGCATATAGAAGGAGAGTCCTTCTGCGTGTTAAACATAAGGGAGGGGGTGTTGGATAAGGATAAGAGGCTCATTTGATTTTTGAAATCAAGTGAGTGGTTAAAATCTCTCAACCATTTGATTCTTATCATTTTTCATATGGTTTTCCCATGGTATTCATGTTAATAAATTATAAAAATTTTTGTGTCTATAGGAGAGGGGGGGTTAGAATTATGTGGTAAAAATTATAGAGTGTTTGGGCATTAGTTTTGGGCAAAAAAAATCTTGGAGTGAAGGTGAATAGGATCTTATAGCACTTTACTTTTCCCTCATGCCTCTTTTCTCTTATGATTTTCACCTCTAAGGATATCCTATTTTTAGATATAATCTAAATAGAGATTATATATCTAAAAGTAATCTTTCCATAAAAACTTATTTCATAAGAAAACTCCACATAGAAAGGGCGTGATAAGATTTTTAGTATGTTAGGGTTTTTGGGCCGAGTGAAATCCTAGATTTGGGAATCTAGGTTCGGGTGGAGAGATCGAATGCTGTGAGCATCGGATCGCCATCAAATTTGAAACATATCTTAATCATCCTCAAATATTTATATTATAATTTTCTAAAATATCTAAAAGATTAGAAAATATACGATCAATCGGATCGATCGTGATCAGCCATCGAAGGCCCCGACGAGGAGCTAGCACTCCAATGGGGCTGATCGGGATCAGAAGCTCCATGTGAACCAACCATAGAGGTTGGAGATGTATGCGGCTATGATGTGATATCAGAGCATTATCTGATGGACTTAGATTATGGTGATCGACTATCCATAAAAAGATATTATGTTCTGAATACGTAGATGTAATAAATAGTTTATTACATAGTTTTATTTTCAGATCTATTGATGTATGCATGCATATTATGTTTAGATCCTAATATATAAGGTTAAATAATATGATATTATCAATAGATAATTAATTAGATTAATTATTTCTTGCTGCATCATTGCTATTTTTGAAATAATTTTTAAAAGTACCATAGCAAATCCTGCACTATTTTCTTAAATTAGTATCAGAGCAAGGTTCATTAAACATGATATGCTTGCATATTTAGATTAATAATTTAGATTTAATCTAAATATTAATCTAATAATTTAAGAAATTAGATCTAAAAAATTAAAATTCATATTGCACAGACTGTAGGTTATCTTGCTGTAGGATTTACCCCCTATAGTGAAAAGGTTATCCGTTACTTTGCTAATCTATATCATTAATTATGAAATTATTTGATTTGATTTAATATTTTTATGATTTAATTATATTAGGCTTTAATCTAATTTATGATCATGAATATATAATTAGATAAATTTTAATTTATAATTTCATGATTATGTAGTGTACATAGTTTCAGATTAAACCCTACAACTAGTGTTGTTTGTGAATTGAGAAGATTTAATTTTAAAATGAGTCGACTCAATTGATGAACAATGCTAAGTTGTAAAGAACCTTTCAAAATTAAAAATATTTTCAAAATAGCGAACCCTAACCCTCAGCCCATAAATTTAATTAAAAATTAAGTATAATGATTTAGCATCTAGAATTATGAATTAAGACTCTAAGTCATTAATCATAAACTTATGGATTATTGGGTTAGCTGAATTAGGTCCGTAAATTAGATTAGACCTAAGGTTAGTTAAAAGATTGACTAATTTAGAGTAATTGATCAAATCTAATTAAATATTAATTTAGATTAGATCAAGAACTCTATAGACTCAATTACAATAGTTGTAGTTGGTCAAGTCCATGCCTTTAACAAGGATCAAACAAACTTGATTCAAGTCTACACGATCGAATCCAAAATTACTAGGTTGGTCAAATTAAAATTAATGAATTGGATGATGTCTAAGATAAGTTTGGCAGTTTGATCAGTGATTTTTAATTGGAAGCTACTCGCACTGATTCAATCTTTGACGAGTTAATGGCATATCCCTTCCACTGATCTCGCTTACCTGGCCATCCTGGTAAGTTAAATTTTGATTAGATCACTTGATGATTCGAACTCACCCATGTCTATTAGGTAAATCAGTTTGACTGATTTAGGTGTTCCTAATGTCAGCTTAGATTAGATTCTTTTTTTCTGACTTGGTGAAGTTAGTGAGAGGATCGAAATTGGCTTGCTAAATTTTTTTAAATTAGTTAACTAAATTTTTTAAAATTATTAGGTCCTTAAAAATAAAATAGTTATATAGATAATTAAATCATAGCCTTCCATTAAGTTGAGTTATAATGGATTCATTAGTATAATGATCATTTGAGGCCCAAAGATCTAATGATTATTGACTAATGAAATTATCATTCATAAAATGATAATTTGGTTAAGTCTTTCTGATGATGGATAGGTTGGTCGACCAAAGTTGGATCTGATCATTTATTGGTTAGATAAGACCAAATATGGTTATGTTAATGGTTGGACCTACTCGAACCTTTTTCAGTGGAGGCCAAAGCCTACTGATTGGGTCTATGGGGAAAAAATCAATGTTACTAGAAGTTGTTTAGAGAAATAATTAATTTTGAATCTATCCATAGGTGCATATGGGTTGACCAACTAAAGTTGGGCTCATGTATAGTCTATGTGGATTCTAGTACCCACTAAGAAATTAGAGTAATTCCTTGAATTAGAGGTAGAGGCTATCAATTCATATAAAATAGTAGAAGAACCTTTAGACTAAAGTCCAAGTCTTTAGGATTAATAATTTATATATTAATTAGGTTTGATTTTTCTTTTTGTGCAAATGTGGCCACTAACCTATCATTTCGATCATTGTTAGACCATGACAAATTAATGGGATCCAACTACGATAGTTGGTATCGTAAGTTGAAAATCGTTCTGAAGCATTAGCGGATCCTTTATATGGTAATGGATCGAGCATCTGAGGAGCCAGCCTCGAATGCTAGGAGAGTGGTCCGAGACACTTATCTGAAGTGGCTCAAGGACCACACCACCGTTCGATGTATAATACTGGCGATAATGAATGACGAGTTCAGCCGTAGGTTTGAAAATGCTCAGTCACAGGAGATGCTTCAAATATTGAACGACTCTTTTGGCACGCCGGATGATGTTGAAAGACACAAAAGAATGATCTGTTGCCATGGTCGCGCTGAAGGGTGGCCTTCACAAGAATGATCTATTGTTCTCCCTGAAGAAGAAGTATCCTAGGGATTTTGTCAATTTGCTAGCTTCAGTTGAAGGATATGTCTGAGCTAAAGAAGCCTTCAAGTTGAAGGATGAGAAAGCTGCGGGAGAGCGGCAAGCAAATGAATCTAGCAAGCTTGTAGTTGAAGAAAAGTCAAACAACGTTCGGCTACACTCCCAGACTCCCCCCAAGCGCAAGCAAGCCCGAACTCCTCCTCAAGCTCATTATCAAAGAAGCCCAGATAGATGGGCGTGAAGAGATTCTTTCCCTAGAAGATTTTACAACTATGCCCCCCTCAAAGCTTCGAAAACACAAGTACTGATGGAGGTCAATGAGCAACTGCTAAGATCGGAGAGGATGCGCACTCATCTTGGCAAGTACAATCCTAACAAATACTACCTCTACCATCATGACCACGATCATGATACTGAAGAATATATTCAGCTCCAAGACGAGATCAAGAAGCTCATCAAGCGAGGCTGGTTTGGCCGATTTTTGCGACATCTGCTCGAAGAAAGAGAGGATCGGCCAAGGGCACTACCATAACTAGAACCGCCAAGGAAGAAGGAATAGTAAGAAGATCGGCCGTCTCTCGGTATCATTAACACCATCTCTGGGGGACCTCGATAAAAGGAGGCCATCGAATCTAGGGGGCCGATAAAGAGGCGGAGAACTAAGGAGACCCTGACTTTCACTGAAGTAGATGCCCAGGAAGTTCAGTTCTCGCATAACGACGTGGTTGTAATTACTTTAAATATTATAGATTATGATGTACACCATATCCTTGTTGATAATGAAAGTTTGGCTGATGTCTTATTTTATAATGCTTTCTCTAAAATGTCTATACCTCATAGTCGGCTTGGACCCATGGACTCCCCATTGGTAGGCTTCACTGGTGATGCAGTACCAGTTGAAGGCGTAATCACTTTGGTCATGGCTGTAAGACAATATTGAAAATAGTTCAAGGCGCAGGTAGACTTCCTGATAATAAAAGCTTCATCGACTTATAATGCAATTCTTGGCCAACCTGGTTTAAACGCACTTTTGGCAGTAGTGTCAATATACTGCTTGAAAATGAAGTTTTCAATAAGCTATGAGGTCGGAGAAGTTAGAGAAGATCAAGCCCTGATGAGGCATTACTATTCAATTACCTTGCAGAGGGGTGAGCGGCCAGATCCTTGTCCGATTGATGGGTTAGATGTCTACGATGATCTAATGGAAGAGTGGGGAGAGCCTATGGAAGACCTTGTTTCCATCCTACTGAATGATGGAAATGCAGAGCATACGATGCAAATCAGCTCCAACTTAGCATGAGAGATACGAGAGCAACTTATCGAATTTCTATGGAGGAATATAGATATTTTTGCTTGGGTCCTCGACAACATGCTCGGGATAGATGCGAAGATCATGGAACATCGCATGGCCGTTGATCCTAAACATCGGCTAGTGAAAGAGAAGATGCGCAGCAACACTCCAGAGAGGCAGAAAGTAATTGTAGAGGAAGTTGATAAGCTCCTCAAGGCCAAAATCATCTGAGAAGTTAACTATCCAAACTGGGTCTCCAATGTCATGCTCGTCAAAAAGGCCAACGACAAGTGGAGAATGTGCATAGACTTCAAAAAATTGAACAAAGCCAGCCCAAAAGATAACAACCCCTTGTCCAAAATAAATCAGCTGATGGATGCAACCTCGGGCCACGAGCTTCTCACTTTTATGGATGCCTTCTCCAGCTATAATCAAATCCGGATGACACCAGAAGATAAGGAGAAAACCACTTTTATTACTGACCGTGGTCTTTACTATTATAGGGTTATGCCTTTTAGACTCAAAAATGCAGGAGCAACATACCAGCGCTTGGTCAATAAGATCTTCAAGGAGTAGATTGATCGTAACATGGAGGTATATGTAGATGACATGCTTGTCAAGAGCCAAGCTTCAACAAATCATATTACCAACCTTGAGAGGATCTTTGATGCTCTTTGGAGATACAAGATGAAGTTGAACCCAATCAAGTGTGCTTTCGATGTGACTTTAGAAAAGTTTTTGGGATTCATAGTATCAAGGCACGGGATTGAAGCAAATCTAGTGAAGATTCGGGCCATTCAAGAGATGACTGCTCTAAAAATAATCAAAGAAGTCTAGCACCTGACTGGAAAGGTGGCATCCCTAAACCACTTCATCTCGTGGTTGGTTGGGCGATGCATGCCCTTCTTTCAAGTTCTCAAACAACCAAAGAACTTTTGCTGGACCACTAAATGCCAATAAGCCTTTAAAGAGCTCAAGGACTACTTCTGCTCACCTCACCTATTGGCCAAGTTCAAATCTAGAGAGGATCTATTTTTGTATCAAGCGATCTCTCCAATAGCCCAAGCAGTAGTCCTAGTCAAAGAAGAGGTGAAAGTACAGCGATCGATCTACTATATAAGTCAAATCTTGAGAGATGCCGAGATCAGGTATACCAAGCTAGAAAAATTGACTTATACTCTATTGATTATAGCCCGAAGGCTCCGACCTTATTTTCAGAGGCACACCATAACTCTCCTTACTGATCAATCGATTAAAGCAGTCCTTCATCAAACGAATGCCTCTAGAAGAATCGCAAAATTGGCAATCAAACTTATAAAATTTGATATCAACTTCCGACCTCGGTCATCAATCAAAGCTCAGATATTAGCAGATTTTATAGTAAAATATATCATTTCAGATAAAACGATGCTTGAACTGAATGAAGTCAGTATTCCATGGTTGCAGGCGAGCTCCCCTGAGGAGAGGGCTGACCTTCCTGAAGATTTTTGGGCCCTATTTATGAATGGCTCATCCAATGCTTCTGATGCTGGCGTAGGGCTGATCTTGGTTAACCTAGAGAAAGTCATCGCCGAATATGTATTGTGCTTTGAATTTTCTACAACTAATAATAGAACCGAATATGAAGCTCTAATCATAGGGTTAAGATGGCTAAAGAGTTAGAAGCAGATCGGCTCTAAGTCTACAGTAATTTTCAACTAGTGGTTAGACATATTAGCAATAGTTATGAAGCTCGAGAGAAAAGCATGATAAAATATCTTAAAAAAAATGAATAACTTAAACCCGACCTTCAATAGTTTTAGCATCCAATAGATTCCAAGGAAAGAAAATACAAGAGCCGATCTTCTCTCTAAATTGACCACTTTAGCACCAGCCAAACTACCTAAGAAAGCATTTTTTGAAATTCTAAAATGCCCAAGTTCAGAAGAGTGACAGTTTGTGATGCAAGTTGACCATGAGCCATGTTGGATTGACCCACTGATTGCTTATCTCAGGGATGGAGTTTTTCCTTGTGATCCAAAAGAAGCTCGAAAACTCAAAAATCAAGCCTTCCGATATATTCTATATGAAGGCAAGCTGTATAAAAGATCATATTCTTTACTGCTCTTAAGATATCTCAGACCTTCAGAAGTCGACTTTGCCTTATGAAAAGTGCATGAAGGAATCTACGGAAGTCATGTTGGGGCTAGATTCTTATCACACAGACTACTTTGATAGGATTACTATTGGCCGATCTTGTATCATGATTCTATAGAGTATGTCAAGAAATATGACTACTGTCAGAGAAATGCAAACATTCAAAGGTAGCCAGCTTCCGAACTTACACCCTTGAGTGCCCTGTGGCTGTTTGCTCAGTGGAGAATGGACATACTCGAACCTTTTTCCATGGCATCTGGTGAAGGAAAAAACCTATTTTCCGGGTCAGATTCATTCAGATCTAATTTGATCAAGAAGAATATTTCAAAAAAAAATTTCTTAGATCTAAATTAGATCTGATACTTTTTAGATCTAATTTGATGGATCTAATAAAATAAAATAAATTAAATTAAATTAAATTTAATTTATACCTTGGTTCTTGGGTAATCTTATTATCCTGTAATGATCCTGCTGAATGCCTGAGGTTCTGGATATAGCCATGCAATCACCTGGCCTCTATCGATATCTACTCGGATAGGATCTGGATATCTCCTTCTTCTTAATCTTACCTCCAAAGATTAGATCTGGATTAGATCTTAAAGATTTTTAAAATAACTTTTGAAGATCCGATGTCGTCTCTTACAGTAGTGCTGCCTTCTTCCTTTTTTGTTGCCTTTTTCTTATTTGGATCGCATCAAACTGAAACCCAAAGCCCCTTGGGCATGGAGATGAGAGAGAGGATCAGAGGAAGGCATGGAGGAGAGAGGGAGAGAGTAATGTGGCATGGGCAAAGGGAGAACCTCTCTAAACCTAGGCGTAGATAAGGTTTATATAGACCCTGCTGCACCATTCAGAGCCACATCATCCCGGCCAATCACGTCTCATCGTACAATCAGATCTAAATCTGATTGGTGGGATGACATCACTTGATCCAATCAGATGAGAGCCCCTCTCCAACATCCTTAGGTGGTGCCAAGATTGATCAAAGTAGAGTCCTTTGATGCCACTCTAGTTTGGAATCCAAGAAGCAACCTGGAGTCCCATTTGTCCATGGGACTCCAGGCATCCCTATCTTTGGGCGCATGCCATCCCTAGGCATGTGCCCCTTTTTTTCTCAGGTTCTAGGCAAGGGGGACAAGGCCCCCATCCAGCTCTCCAATAGGTGCATGACACATGTGGTCAGAAAGTCAAAGTGTCAAAGGTCAACGTTTGACCAATGTCAAAGGTAGACTTTTGACCAAAATTAGTAGGTAACGAAAAATGGCAGGTGTTGTCTCAAAAATTTATCTCATAAATTAAGACAACCTTTTTCTGACTCTAGGACAAGCCTCCAGTCAGACCATATGAAGGTACTCTGAGTTGAGCACAAACTCCTTTGGCTCAGTCGAGACAACTTATTTATGATAGTAAAAGAAGAACGTTAGGTTCAATCGAGTGCTAGCACGATTTTCTTGAACCTAATTGAATCTCATTCAGATCAATTGAACTAGGATCAGTTCAATTGATGATCATCCAGATTCAAACCCTTGTTTGTGTGACCCAGTTAGGTTCAGTTCTGTATGGTAATGGGATATGTCATGATCTCTATCATCGACATCATCGAAACTATCCTTTCGATGGATCAGAACTCTTCTGATTCAGACAGCTAGAATGATCGATCATCTAAATCATTCTAATTGCTCCCAAAATCCACCAGTGACACCTAGCAGTATATGGTGGCAACCCATCAGAGCTGAAAATGCGAACCTCTTGGTGCAGCTACCTGTGTGATTAAGTTCTTCTATCTTGAGCCCCGATCAGATTAGGGTTAAGGTGAAACTCGTCAAACCCTAGTCTCTGTCATATGATGTAATCATTCGATTCGAAGTCCGAATGTGAAAATCTTAAATAGAAACTCTTTCTATTATTTCACTCTGCCATGGCCATGGGCTTATGGACTTGATTCTCATGATCATCATAGGGCTACTCCTCTACCACCGAGGTAGATAGATTCCCATCTTGATGCAATCCAGTTCCTACAATGAACATGCTATAGCCAACATACACCTCAGGGTTCCATATGGCTAGGAGATCCGAGTAATGGTGTAGTCAAACTATAACACCCTCAAGGTGAACTGCCGATGCACCTCAGGTCAAAGAACCAGACACACTACTGCAGCATCGAGTCAGTCATTGACGAGAAGGTAGACTTCCTTAATGACTACTCGAGGTGGTCACGCTCAGTGCCCTCGTTCTCTAACGAGTACCTGTACTCTCGCTCCGGTGTCTCCACACCGTAGACTCAAGACTCATCTACTAAAGAGAAGCGATTGTACACCAACCTTCCGGATCAATCACCATCCTCGTGATGATCCTATGGTCGGGAGCATTTTATGAGTTAATAATGATTATTCATGTCTTAAATTTTCAACTCTTGAAAATATGAATTATCATTACCATTAACTCAAAGGATGTATCACAGACACTAAATACACATATGTGATAGAAAATAACCCATTTTATTAATTATAGTCAAAATTATAATTTTGCCCCTAGAAGTGTATTACAAGTGTCAGCCAATTCTGGCTTCTAGGGCACATATATCTAACAATCTCCCACTTGTCCTAAAGCCAATTGGCTACAAGTCTAAGTCCCATCTTCTCAAGGTGGGCTTCGATCTTCTGCTGGCCCAACGGCTTTGTAAGTGGGTCTGCCACATTATCTGCGGAGTTGACTCTCTTGACCTCGAACGTAACCTTTCTCGAAGGTAATCGCGGATGAGATGATATCGCCGCTCAATGTGCTTGGATTTCTGGTGAGACCTCGGCTCCTTAGCAAGGGCTATGGCGCCATTGTTGTCGCAGTATAGAGGAATGGCATCTGATGGCATTACTCCAATTTCTGCAGCAAACTTCTTGTACCAGAATGCTTCCTTTGCAGCCTCTGATGCAGCTATATATTCTGCTTCCATGGTGGAATCTGCTATCACAGTTTGCTTGGAACTCTTCCAGCTGACAGCTCCACCATTGCACACAAACAGACTTCCAGATGTCGACTTTCGATCATCTATATCGAACATGAAATCCGAGTCTGTGTATCCCTGGAACTTGGAGTTCTCCATTACCAAAGACCAACATCATATCCTTAGTTCTTCTCAAGTACTTAAGGATACATTTCACAGAAGTCCAGTGTTCTTCACCTGGATTTGACTGATATCTGCTTGTGACACTCACAGCATGGGCTATATCAGGTCGTGTACATAGCATGGCATACATGAGGCTCCCTATTGCAGAAGCATAAGGGATCTTGCTCATGCGTTCTATTTCCTCAGGTGTGCTGGGGCACATCTTCTTGGAAAGATGAATACCATGTCTGAAGGGTATTAATCCCCTCTTAGAGTTTTCCATACTAAACCTCTTTAGTACTTCCTCTATGTACATCTTCTGTGAAAGTCCTAGCATCCTATTCGGTCTATCCCTATAGACCTTAATTCCTAGAATAAAGGATGCTTCACCTAGGTCTTTCATGGAGAATTCCTTGGACAACCACATCTTGACTGATGTCAACATGGGAATATCATTCCCAATAAGGAGGATGTCATCCACGTACAATACGAGGAAGACAACAGCGCTCCCACTGACCCTTTTGAAAACACATGGTTCCTCTTCATTTTTGATGAAACCAAACTTTTTGATCACATCATTGAAACGAGTGTTCCAGCTCCGAGATGCTTGCTTAAGTCCATATATGGACCTTTGCAGCTTGCAAACCTTGTGATCAGTATCACTGGATGTGAAACCTAGCGGCTGTTCCATATAGATATCTTCCTCAAGATATCCATTTAGGAATGCCGTTTTCACGTCCATTTGCCATATTTCATAATCGAAATAGGCTGCAACAGCAAGCAATGTGCGGATGGATTTTAGCATAGCTACCGGGGAAAAGGTATCCTGATAGTCAATGCCTTCACGTTGACTATAACCTTTTGCCACCAGTCTAGCCTTGAATGTCTCCACATTCCCATCTGCACCAATCTTTCTCTTGAAGATCCATTTACACCCAATAGGTACTATACCTTCTGGTGGATCTACCAAGGTCCAGACTTGGTTTGAGTGCATCGAGTCAATTTCTGACTTCATTGCCTCTAAGCCATTTCTCGGAGTCGATATCTGATATCGCCTCGTTGTAGGTTTTGGGATCATCACCATGAGCACCATTACCTATGAGGAACATTTCCTCTACATCCTCTGAAATAATACCTAAGTATCTTTCAGGGGGACGGGAAACTCTTTCCGATCTACGAGGTGGAGGAGGTAGTGTTCTTATTGGCTCAACCTGATTTGGTTCCACTTGGTCCTTAGCTCGTTCTGCTTGTGAGACTTTCTCATCAAGCTTAATCTGCTTTCCAATGCCACTATCTTGAATAAACTATTTTTCAAGAAATATGGCATGTCGACTCACAATCACATTGTGGTCTTCTGGAATGTAGAAATAGTATCCTAATGACTCTTTAGGATATCCTATGAATCGAGCTCTAAAGGACCTAAACTCTAACTTGTCCGCTTGTTGTCTTTTGACATGAGCCGGACAACCCCAAATTCTGAGATGACTCAGACTTGGTTTCTTACCGTGCCATATCTCATACGGTGTGGTAGGAACGGTTTTAGAGGGAACCCTATTCAGTAAATAGATTGAAGTTAACAATGAGTGTCCCCAAAGAAAATCAGGGAGGTCTGTGAAGCTCATCATGGATCGAACCATATCCAATAGAGTCCGATTTCTCCGTTCTGAAACCCCGTTGAGTTGAGGTGTTCCTGGTGGAGTCCATTGAGAGACTATGCCATTTTCCTTAAGATAGTCTAGGAATTCCCGGCTAAGGTATTCACCTCCTCGATCTGATCGAAGAACCTTAATGGGTTTTCCAGTTTGTTTTTCTACTTCATGTCTGAATTCTTTGAACTTTTCAAAAGCTTCAGACTTGTGTCTCATAAGATACACATACCCATACCTAGACAGATCATCGGTAAAGGTAATGAAGTAGACAAAATTGCCTCTAGCCGGCACATCGAAATGGGCCGCACACATCAGTATGTACTAGGGCAAGGAGATCTGTGGCCCTCTCCCCATGTCCAACAAAAGGGAGTTTAGTCATTTTGCCTTGAAGACAAGATTCACAAGTTGGATATGACTCAAAAGTCAATGGACTCAATAGCCCATTTTTCTCCAATTTGTTAATCCTATCTTCTGCTATATGACCTAATCTCAGGTGCCATAGATATCTGTCGTTTGGACTATCCCTAGGTCGTTTGGCATTCACGTTTTGCTCGATAGTTAAAACAGGTACATCAATATGCAACTGATAAAGACCATTAATAAGGAAACCATTTGCAATTTTATTTCTTTCATAAAGAATGTTACAATGGTCCTTAAAGAAGGTGATCACATAACCTTCTTGTGCTAAGCATGAAACAGAAATCAAATTCCTGCTAGCTGCAGGCACATAATAACAGTCTTTTAAAACTAAGTCTAAACCAGATGGTAATCGAAGAGGGTATGTTCCCACGGCTACTGCAGCAACTCTTGCTCCATTACCGATGCGTAGGATCATGTCTCCATCCCTCAGCCTCCTGCTATCCTCAAGACCCTGCATAGAAGTGCACAGATGAGCACTAGAACCAGAGTCAAGCACCCAACTGGATGCAGAAGAAACCGTAAGGTTAGACTCAATAACGAGCATACCTCCAGAAGGACCTTCCTTCTTGTTCTTCAGGGTGGCCAGGTAAGTAGGGCAGTTCCGCTTCCAATGGCCGTCGCTGTTGCAATGGAAACACTTTCCTTTGCCATCGACCTTCTTTCTTCGGTTCTGCCTTCTTCTTCTTTGATCCTTCTACCTTTTGCTTTTTCACAGACTTCTTTTTCTTTCCATAAGACTTTCTTTTGGAAGAAGTCCGTTCCATAGCAAGAACTGAGCCTTTAGAACCTTTCATAGAAAGCTCAGCGGTAACCAGCATATTCATCAACTCGGCCAAGGAATTTTGAAGTTTATGCATGTGGTAATTCATGATGAATTGCCCATATGCATCAGTCAAGGATTGCAGAATAATATCGTTCTGCAAGATCCAAGTCCAACTTCACACCGAGCTTCTCAAGCTCTTCCATGTCCTTGATCATTGTCAGACAGTGATCTTGGACTGACTGCCCATCACGCATCTTAGCCTTAAAAAGTCATTTTGTGACTTGATATTTGGCTGCGCGACTCTGTTCACCAAACATCTCCTGCAGGTGAGCCAACATTTGGCGAGCAGTCCCGATATCTTCATGTTGGCGCTGGAGCTCATCAGACATCGAGCCCAACATGTAGTATCTGGCCTTATTGTCTTCGTCAATCCATTTTTCCAGAGACGCTCTCTGTTCAGTGGATGGACGAGCTGGTAAGGTGGGAGGGTCCTGGTCCAAAACATGTGTTAACTTCTCTGAACCCAAAACAATTTTGTAGTTCCTGAGCCAATCTTTATAATTGGGTCCAGTCAGTCTATGTGTGTCTAGGATACGTGCCAGTGGGTTGGACGCAGACATTTTCCTGTAGAGAGTCAAAGATTCTAGTTAGATACTGTAATTTTGACTTGACCAATTTGTTTAGGGATTTTATTTTTAAACAAATTAGCTCCCACTATTTTCTCGGATCCCTACACTCCCTCTGTAGAGATGCGAAAATCTCCGCGATTGATGATTTCTAGTGGGTGGTGCGGTCTCACCAACTGACTCATCACCTCACCTAACAGTTATTGGTGATGGGTTAGCCAATGAGTGAACAACTCTTGTTCAATGATTCTCTAATCATGGTGCACCCAAACTTGGTCTCTAATTCATGAATCTCACCGTATCCGGAATATTGATCCACTCCTTAGTTAAGTCAGACCCACCATTTGCATAGACTGGGTTCCTAATTGGGTCTCTCACCGTATCCGAAATATTGAGCCCAACTCATCCTCCAGCCCATAGCATCCAATGCCTAATAGACATGGTTGCGTCTTCCCGGTGCAACTGAGCCACTGTATCCAGCCGAGAACAATCAACCCCGGGAAGGGCCCGCACATCTACAATGGTGGAAGACCTCAGGACTTAATCTTTTCTTAGGGAGAATTGATTCAGGTCTCATTAAACTAGACTTGGCTTAGTCATAACAATTATGACTAACCTAGTGGCATGGGTTAGCTCGGATTATTGACCACCTCAGATCAGAACTGTGTCAACAGATATGGCCAGGTAAGTGAGACCGGTGGAAGGAATATGCCATTAACTCGCACAAGAACGCATTCAGGTCGAGTAGCTTCCAATTAAAAACCAGTCGGTCGTCTATGTGCCAAACTTACCTTAGACACCAAATTGTTGAGTCAGAACCAATTGGGTTAGCCTACAATCCAGACTCTAACCTCTGAGCCTAATTAGGTCTTGCTTGATCGTGACTCGATCTTGACCCAGACTTAATCCTATTAGGTTGGTCAATTTAAGCACTCTTGATCCCATCTAACCAACTCTTGATTCGATTTGATCAACCGCTTTGACCTAATTGAGCTACTCAAGCCCAAACCCAATTTTATGAATATGTTTTAGATCTAAAATTCTCAATTTTAGATCTAATATATATTTCATAATCTTAATTCTTAATTAAGTTTAGGGTTCATAAATAAAATATATAAATAAAATTCTAGGATTTTTTAGAAAATAAGTTCTTAATTTTTGAATAAGGATGAACGCGCAACACCCCTACACATCATAAGAACACTCCATCGAATTAGAGGAGAGGGCATTTAAATCTTACTTTATTTTTATGATCGAACGACCGAGGGAAATGCCTTAATCAAAAATATAAAAATTATAAAACTAGTTAGATCTATATCATATATCTCATATATAAAAATTGATCTAACTATAAACATGTTTTGCATACATCTCATGTATCATATCATGTATATTTTTAGATCTAAATTATCTCATAATTATCTAAAAAGTTAAATTTAAATTAATCAAATCAAAATAAATTCTATTCTAGATAATTATATAGAACTATTCTACAACTAGTCTAAACATGCATTCATCATATCTCATATGAACCAAATATTAAATAATTTTATTTTATATTATTTAGATCTTATTATAATTTTTATAATATCAAAAAATAATAAATAAATTAATCTAAAATCATAACTTAATCAAATTAAATTATGATCATGCAAGACTATAGATAGAACAATTCTATTCTACAACTAGTCATGCATCTTATAGAACTTAGATCTAAATTATTTAATTTTAATCTTTTTAATTTTAGATCTAATCATATCTCGTATGATATCTAAAATCACCTAATTATTAGATCAAAATTAAATTAAAATTAGATCTAAATAATTTATGGAAACCTGGTTCTGATATCAGTTGAAGGAAAAAATCTATTTTTGGAGTCAGATTTATTCAGATCTAATTTGATCAAGAGAAATATTTTAAATTTTTTTTTCCTAGATCTAAACCAGATTTGATACCTTTTACATTTAATTTGATGAATCTAATAAAATAAAATAAATTAAATTAAATTAAATTTAATTTGTATCTTATTCTTGGGTAATCTTATTATCTTGTGATGATCCTGCTGATTGCCTGAGGTTCTGGATATAGCCACGCAATCACCTGGCCTCTACCAGTATCCACTTGAATAGGATCTAGATATCTCTTTCTTCTTAATTTTTTCTCCAAAGATCAAATCTGGATCAGATCTTGAAGGTCTTCAAAATAATTTTTGAAGATCCGATGTCATCTCTTGCAGCAGTGTTGCCTTCTTCCTTTCTTGTCACCTTTTTCTTACCTGGATCGCACCAAACTGAAGCCCAAAGCCCTTGAGCATGGAGAGGAGAGAGAGGATCAAAGGAAGGCATGAAGGAAAGAGAGAGAGAGAGCAATGTGGCATGGGCAAAGAGAGAACCTCTCTAAACCTAGGCACAGATAGGGTTTATATAGATCCCACTACGCCATGCAGTGCCATATCATCTCGATCAATCACATCTCTTCGTATAATCAGATCTAAATCTGATTGATGGAATGACATCATATAATCCAATCAGATGAGAGCCGCTCTCCAACATCCTTAGGTGGCACCAAGATTGGTCAAAGTAGAGTCCTTTGGCGCCACTTAGTTTGATTCCAAGAAGCAACCTGGAGTCCTATCTATATGGGACTCCAGACGTCCCTATCTTTGGGCGCATGCCTCCCTAGGCATGTGCTCCCTCCTTTTCTCTTTCTAGCAAGAGAATAAGCCCCTATCTGCTCTCCTATGGGTGTATGACACATAGGCAAATATCTAAGTGTCAAAGGTTAATGTTTGACTAAAGCCAAAAGACAAGAATTAGCAGGTGATGAAAAATGGTAGGTATTATCTCAAATTTATCTTATAAATAAAGATAATCCTTTTTTGACCTAGACAAGCTTTAGTCAGACCAAGTAAAGGTACTTGAGTGAGCCCAAACATATTTGGCTCAATTGAGATAACTTTTGATGATTGTAGAAGGAGAACATTAGGTTTAATCGTGTGCTAGCATGATTTTCTTGAACCTATTTGAATCTAATTCAAATCAATTGAATTGGGTTAGTCTAATTGATGATATCCAAATCCAAACCCTTATTTAGGTAATCCAGTTAGATTCAGTTCTATATGGTAATGAGATATGTCATGATCTCTATCATCGATACCATCGAAATATCTTTCGATGGATCAGGACTTTTCTGATTCAGACAACTAGAATAATCAATCATCCAAATCATTCTAATTGCTTCCAAAATCCATCAGTGACACCTAGCAGTATATGGTGGCTGAAGGAAAATCCTGATTTCTCAGACCAGGTTCGTTCAGATCTGATCAGATCAAAAGATATATTTCAAAATTTTTTTTCTTTGATCTAGATCAGATCTGGGATGTTTTAGATATAATTATTATTATTTTAGAATTTAAATAAAATCTAGATAAATTAAATCAAATTTAATTTATCTTGATATGGGTAATCCTATTATCCGTTGATTATCCTATATGCAGTGGAAGGTTCTGGATCTAGCCACGCAAGTGCCTGGCCTCTACCGATATTCACTCAGGCTGGATCTGAAGATTCTCTTCTTCTCTATCATATTTCTAGAAATCAGATCTAGATTTGATCTGAAGGATCTTCAAAACTCCTTTTGAAGATCAGCAGTCATCCTTTGCAGCAGCGCAGCCTTCTAGCTTTCAGTCACCTTTTTTTGATCTGGGTCGCACCAACCAAAAGTCCAAAACTCCTTTTGGATGTGGAGAGGAAGGAAAGAAGGTAGTTTGGCATGGAGGAAGAGGGGAGAGGTAGCCTTGGGCATGGGGAATTGTGATTCCTTTCAATCACTTCCTATCATAATCTGGGTTGGGCGTAGGGTCTTATTTATAAACTGTCTGTGATCCAACTTCTCTTGTTCCCAACCAATCATAACTCTTTGTAAAATCAGATCTAAATCTGATTGATGGAAATAGAGTCCCCTGGATTCTTTCTTACAGGGCACCTAAGACTAGTCAAAGTTGGTTCTTAGGAGAACTCTAATTGGAATCCAAAAAGGAGATGGAGTCCCTGTCCAACAGGGACTCCTAGGCACCTCCAACTTCAGCACATGCCAAGGGTGGCGTGCGCCCTCTTCCTTGCCAGGTTCTGATAGGGGGACAGGCCCCCACCTGCTCTCCAATAGGTGCATGACATATGGTCAAAAGTCAAAGTATCAATGGTCAACATTTGACCAATCAAAGGTAGACTTTTGACCAAAGTCAAAGAACAAGAAATGGCAGGTGACCAAAAAATGGTAGGTAATATCTTACAAAATAAGACAATCTTTTTTAACTTGGACAACCTCCAGTCAGACCATATGAAGGCCTCTGATTAAGCACAAACTTCTTTGGCTCAGTCAGGATAACTTATTTATGATAGCAAAAGAAGAACGTTAGGTTCAATCGAGTGCTAGCATGATTTTCTTGAACCTAATTGAATCTCATTCAGATCAATTAAACTGGATCAGTTCAATTGATGATCACCAGATTCAAACCCTTATTTGTGTGATCCAGTTAGGTTCAGTTCTGTATGATAATGGGATATGTCATGATCTTTATCATCGATATCATCGAAACTTCTTTCGATGGATTAGAACTCTTCTGATTCGAACAGCTAGAATGATCGATCATCTAAATCATTCTAAGTGCTCCCAAAATCCACCAGTGACACCTAGCAGTATATGGTGGCAACCCATCAGAGCTGAATGTGAACCTCTTAGTACAGCTACCTGTGTGATTAAGTCCTTCTATCTTGAGCCCCGATCAGATTAGGGTTAAGGTAAACTCGTCAAACCCTAGTTTCTATCATATGATGTAATCATTCGATTTGAGTCCGATGTGAAAATCTAAATAGAAACTCTTTCTATTATTTCACTCTACCATGGCCATAGACTTTTGGACTTGATTCTCATGATTATCATAGGGCTGCTCCTCTACCACCGAGGTAGATAGATTCTATCTTGATGCCATCCAGTTCCTACAATGAACATGCTATAGCCAACATACACCTCAGGGTTTCGAATGGTTAGGAGATCGAGTAATTATGTAGTCAAACTATAACACCCTTAAGGTGAACTATCGATGCACCTCTAGTCAAAGAATCAGACACACTACTGCAGCATCGAGTCAGTCATTGACGAGAAGGTAGACTCCCTAATGACTACTCGAGGTGGTCACGCTCAGTGCTCTCGTTCTCTAATGAGTACCTGTACTCTCGCTCCGGTGTCTCCACACCGTAGACTCAAGACTCATCTACTAAAGAGAAGCGATTGTACACCAACCTTCTAGATCAAGCACCATCCTCGTGATGATCTTATGGTCGGAAGCATTTTATAAGTTAACAATGATTATTCATGTCTTAAATTTTCAACTCTTGAAAATATGAATTATCATTATCATTAACTCAAAGGATGTATCACAGATACTAAATATACATATGTGATAGAAAATAACCCATTTTATTTATTATAGTCATAATTATAATTTTGCCCTTAGAAGTGTATTACAAGTGTCAGCCAATTCTGGCTTCTAGGGCATATATATCTAACAGTGGCAACCTATCAAAATTGAAAATGAACCTCCTGGTGTAGTTACATGTGTGATTAAGTTCTTCTATCTTGAGCTCCGATCAGATTAGGGTTAAGGTGAACTCGTCAAACCCTAATTTCTGTCATATGATTTAATTATTCGATTCAAGTTCAATGTGAAAATCTTAATAGAAACTTTTTTTATTATTTCACTCTATCATGGCCATGGGCTTATGGACTTGATTCTTATGATCATCATAGGGCTACTCCTCATCTACTGAGGTAGATAGATTTCTTCTTGGTGCAATTCAATTCCTACAATGAACATGCTATAGCCAACACACCTTAGAATTTTGAATGGCTAGGAGACTGAGTCATGATGTAGTCAAACTATAACATCCTCAAGGTGAACTATCGATGCACCTCAGGTCAAAGAATTAGACACACCACTATAGCTTCGAGCCAGTCATTAACTAGAAGGTAGACTTTCTTATGACTGCTCAAGGTGGTCACGCTCAGTGCCCTCATTCTCTAATGAGTACCTATACTCTCGCTCCAGTGTCTCTACACCATAGATAAAGGACTCATCTTCTATAAAGAAGCGATTGTACACCAACCTTTCAGATCAATCACCATTCTCATGGTTATTCTATGGTCGGAGGTATTTTATGAGTTAATAACGAAAATTCATGTCTTAAATTTTTAACTCTTGAAAATAAGAATTATCATTACCATTAACTTAGGGGATGTATCATAGACACTAAATACATATTGTGATAGAAAATAATTTATTTTATTATTTATAATCAAAATTATAATTTTGTCCTTAGAAGTGTACAACAAGTGTCAGCCAATTATGCCTTTTAGGGTACACATATCTAACATCTGGATAGCATAAGTTTCTCTTGGTGGCAATAGATTATTTCATAAAGTGGATCGAGGCTGAACCTCTGGCAAAAATCACTGAAGCAAAAGTGCAGGACTTCATCTAAAAGTCGATCATTTATAGAGTTGGCTTGCCTTGAATCCTCGTAACAAATAATGGACGATAGTTTATCAGAGTAAGATTTGCCAAATTCTAAGAAGATTTGAACATCTCCCATCATTTTACATCAATTGCCCATTCACAAGCAAACAGCGAAGCTGAAGTAACAAATAGAACCCCGCTACAAGGTATCAAAGCAAGACTTGAAAGAGTAAAGAAAACTTGGATGGATAAACTCTATCATGTGCTCTAGGCATACCAAACTATCCAAAGATTGCCAACTAAGGAGACCCCATTTGCCTTAGCTTTTGGAATAGAAGCAGTCATCCCAATAGAACTCAAACTTCCATCAACACGAGTCATGGCATTCAATGAGTAGGATAACTCATAGGAACTCCGGGCTAATCTTTGGAGAAAAAATGAAAAAAAGCTCAAGTTCGAATGACAGTCTATAAGCAAAAAGTAGCACATTACTATAACTTTAAAGTCAAAAGCAAAATATTCAAAGTGAAGGACTTAGTACTTCAACGTGCGGCTATTGCACAGCCTTAGAATCAGGAGAAGCTCACCCCAAATTGGGAAGGACCCTACGAGATCAAAGAAACCATCCGACCAGGGACATACTATTTGAAGGAGCTGGGAGGAGCAGATCGATCCTAACCATAGAATTTGGAAAACCTATGGATGTATTACCAATGATTTGGTTGCAATGAAATTCTCCTACTTTAACATTCCAATCTTTATTGTACATCTATAATGGTGGAGAGTTACAGCCCAAACTCGACCATAGGATAAGTGCAGCCATGTTAGGAATAGGAGGAGGACCTCATCCTAACATGAGCAAAGTCGAAGGCCTCGTTGATTTAAGATGGGATGGGGGAAGAGGTCTTGTCAACGGTCCAAATGTGCTCCCATAAGTCATGTTAGGAATAGGAGAAAAACCTCATCCTAACATGAGCAAAGTCGAAGGCCTCATTAACTTAAGACGAGAGAAGGAGAGAGGTCCTGACAACGGTCCTAATGTGTCCCTATAGCCATGTTAGGAACAGGAGGAGGATCTCATCCTAACATGAGCAAAGTCGAAGGCCTCATTGATTTAAGATGGGATGGGAGGAGAGGCCCTGTCAATGGCCCAAATGTGCCTCCACAAGCCATGTTAGGAATAGAAGAAAAATCTTATCCTAACATGAGCAAAGTCGAAGGCCTCGTTGATTTAAGATAGGATAGGGGGAGAGGCCCTGTCAACGGCCCAAATGTGCCCCATAAGCCATGTTAGGAATAGGAGAAAAACCTCATCCTAATATGAGCAAAGTCGAATGCCTTGTTAACTTAAGACGAGAGGAGGAGAGAGGCCCTGACAATGGTCCTAATATGCCCCTACAGCCATGTTAGGAATAAGAGGAGGACCTCATCCTAACATGAGCAAAGTCAAAGGCCTCGTTGATTTAAGATGGGATGGGGGGAGAGATTCTGTCAATAGCCCAAATGTGTCCCCACTAGCCACGTTCGGAGTAGGAGAAAAATTTCATCCTAACATGAGCAAAGTCGAATGCCTCGTTAAACTAAGATGAGATGAGAGGAGAGGCCCTACTAATGGCCCTAATGTGCCTCCACAAGCCATGTTAGGAATAGAAGAAAAATCTCATCCTAACGTGAGCAAAAGTCAGGACCTCATTGATCAAAGATTAGAGGAAAGGAGAAGCCCTGCCAACAACCTTTGCATGTGCTCTTTTTATGAGTACCTGACTATGTCAAATACGAAAAGTGGAACCCTATCATGGTTCGTAGAAGAGACCCCAGCTCGGCATCCACAACAAGCATCTTATTAAAAGATTATGCAAAAAAAAATAAAGTGAAGAAAGTAAATCCACGAGCAAGCTTCGAATTCGTGCGAAATAAAAATAATAAAAAATATACCATTTCATTACAAAAATAAATTTATTACAAGCAAAATACAGATCGACAAGATCAATTACACTGAGAAAAAAGGGGAAGAAGGAAGACCAACAAAATCCTAGGAAAGACTGGACTCCTCAGACTTCGGACTGGTGGCCATTACCAAAGATTCTTTTAGACGATCCACCTCCTCCTTGAGCTCCCTTCGCCTCATCATATTATCGTGGAACATTTTGTTGGCTTGGTGGTAGTTTTCCGCTAACTCTCGTAGTCTCCCCCTCAGGACCTCAGACTTGGCCTTCACATCATTAGTGGCCGGATGCTCACAAGTCAGCTCAAGCTTCAACCACTGCATCTCAACCTTTTTTGCACCGACTGACTTCAAGAGTTCGTCAATGGTCCTCTTCAAGAAGGCGATCTCCTCAGCCTCCCTGCTTGTACCAACCCAAAAGCCATCATCAAGTCGCTGCTGGAGCTAGGCTACTTCATCATTGGAGGCACGAAGTTTTTGTTATAGCTTGGATATCCTATCACTCCAGCCTAATTGGTAAGTCTCGAATGTGAGCTCAGCATCATGTAGCTGCTTTTGAAGTGCGAAGAACCTCGTTGACCAGTTCCACTTGAATCGCACCTTGTCGGAGGACCACGACGAGCTCCCCTCTAGAAGTTGAATCTTCTCCTTGATCACCTTGAGCTGAGTCTCGAGGGAGCCAATCTTTTCCATCAGCATCTAGGATTTGTTGCTTGCATTCTTCTAGAGTTCGGCCAGCTTCCTCTTGAAGCTCTCCTTTCGAATGCTAAAACCCTTGGGTGGAAGAAGAGCAGGGATCGAAGGAAGAAGAAGACTCGGGCAAGAGTGACTTCCAGATGGGAGAAGAAGGCCTTAAATAGCCAAAAAGAGGTCCGAGGTGGTTATGATTGCGAGTTGCTTTCGATCGATCTATGTGCACTGCATGTCCCACTCATCCTGACTAGGGAGTGGTAATGGGCAAATCTTTAATTATGCCATACCTAGGGCAGTGTTGCAGCAGAAAATTTGAAGGACCGTCTTCTCGAAGTCATTTTGAATTTAAAGAGCTTTGGCATCAATACGGTAAAAGCCAAAACTTCTCATCCTAATGAGCGTGGGAAACCAAAAGAACTTTGGCAACCGCATCTACACTTTCTTCAAAATTCAAAATCGAGAGTGGGGGGACTATTGTTGGGGGCGAACCCGTTCTTGCCGAAGTTCTATCAGATATCTGATTACTGAATGATCCCATCCAGTAGCGATGACCAAGATTGACCCTCGACCGAATTTACAAGACTCTTCGGGCCTCACCCAAATGAGCTTGAATGGCAGGGGTTCCTCTACCCTAGGTAGTCAGCTCTCTCTGATCGTAAGTCTTCCAAACTTCTCCTTCAGCCAAACTTCTCCATCTCAGGCAGGCTCCTTTCGACATTCCTCTAGCCAAACTTTCTAGATCACGAGTTTTCCAAACTTCTTTTTTAGTCGGACTTCTCCATCCTAGGTAGGCTTCTTTTGACATTCCTCTAGTCGACCTTCTTCGATCGTAAGTCTTCCAAACTTCTCCTTCAGTCGGACTCCATCATCAGTCAGACTCCTTCCAGATTTCATCCTCAATCGAACTTCTTCGTCAGTTGAACTTCTTCTGAATCCTTCTAGTAGACCTCCTTCTAGATTCCTCTAGTGGACTTCCTTCAAGATTTCTCCAGTGAACTTTCGAACCCCTTCCGATCGAACTCCATGCATTCACCTGGAAGGGCCTCCATGCCTATGCGGATCCAGCAATCTACACAGCATGAACCCACTTACACACAGACGACCTTGAAGGAGTTCGAACTCTTTTGGAATTGATGAAACTTGAAGCTCTTCGACACCAACGCTTACCTCCTTCAAACTTTAACTATTAAATCCCAATGGATTGGCACATCACGACAATAGATACCATCCTTGATAAAAAACTCCACGTGGCCCCGAATGGCCCACTATCGGGCGGTTACGACTGTGACTATCAGTTTGTTACAAGCTCCACCTATATAAAAGATCCTCCAGATATGCTTTCTTTCCTAGGCTCTAAGCTCTCTTTTTCTTTTTAAAACTCTGCTAAAAACCTCTCTAAGTACTCCATATCTGTTGACCGAAAGAGCTGACTTGATCGTCAGAGGATCTTGCCGGAGCCACCACTCTCAACTTCAGCTGAAACTTGTTTTACAGGAATCTGGTGACGACCTCCTCCTCACCGACTCTAGCATGGGTTCCGACATCAACCAGATTTCTTACCAACATGAAGGATACAATTCAATCATCAAATGCATAATTTCATATCTCCAAGAAACCAAATTGAGTGAAGTAAATGACAGCCTCATCTCCAGGACTTGTGGAATTCACTTGAAAGCCTGGAGTGCAGTTTCTGCTTTGGGAACTTCAGGGGGAATGCTAACATGTTGGAATCCCAGTATCATAAGAGGAAAAATAAAATGGCAAGAAAAGTTCTCCCAAAGTACATCACACTATCTTCTTAATTCTAGCAAAACAGATTGGGTTCTGGACCTCTACGATAAAGAAGCGATTGTACACTAACCTTCTGGATCAATCACCATCCTCATGATGATTCTACAGTCAGGAGCATTTTATGAGTTAATAATGAAAATTCTTGTCTTAAATTTTCAACTCTTGAAAATAAGAATTATCATTTCCATTAACTCAAGGGATGTATCATAGACACTAAATATACATATGTGATAGAAAATAATTTATTTTATTATTTATAGTTAAAATTATAATTTTGCTTCTAGAAGTGTATTACAAGTGTTAGCCAATTCTGGCTTTTAAGGCACACATATCTAACAAACTCCCACTTTACGTAAAGCCAATGTTAGATATATATGCCCTAGAAGCCAGAATTGGCTGACACTTGTAATACACTTATGGGGGCAAAATTATAATTTTGACTATAATCAATAAAATGGATTATTTTCTATCATATATGTGTATTTAGTGTCTGTGATACATCCTTTGAGTTAATGGTAATGATAATTCATATTTTCAAGAGTTGAAAATTTAAGACATGAATAATCATTATTAACTCATAAAATGCTCTCGACCATAGGATCATCATGAGGATGGTGATTGATTCGAAAGGTTGGTGTACAATCACTTCTCTTTAGTAGATGAGTCTTGAGTCTACGGTGTGGAGACACTGAAGCGAGAGTATAGGTACTCATTAGAGAACGAGGGCACTGAGCGTGACCACCTCGAGTAGTCATTAGGGAGTCTACCTTCTCGTCAATGACTGACTCGATGCTTGCAGTAGTGTGTCTGGTTCTTTGACCTGAGGTGCATCGATAGTTCACCTTGAGGGTGTTATAGTTTGACTACACCGTTACTCGGTCTCCTAGCCATACAGAATTTTGAGGTGTATGTTGGCTATAGCATGTTCATTGTAGGAACTGGATGGCATCAAGATGAAATCTATCTACCTCGGTGGTAGAGGAGCAGCCCTATGATGATCATGAGAATCAAGTCCAGAAGCCCATGGCCATGGTAGAGTGAAATAATAGAAAGAGTTTCTATTTAGGTTTTCACATTGGACTTGAATCGAATGATTACATCATATGACAGAAACTAGGGTTTGACGAGTTTACCTTAACCCTAATCTGATCGGGGCTCAAGATAGAAGAACTTAATCACACAGGTAGCTGCACCAAGAGGTTCGCATTCAGCTCTGATGGGTTGCCACCATATACTGCTAGGTGTCACTGGTGGATTTTGGGAGCAATTAGAATGATTTAGATGATCGATCATTCTAGCTGTTCGAATCAGAAGAGTTCTGATCCATCGAAAGGAGTTTCGATGATGTCGATGATAGAGATCATGACATATCCCATTACCATATAGAACTGAATCTAACTGGGTCACACAAACAAGGGTTTGAATCTGGTGATCATCAATTGAACTGATCCAGTTCAATTGATCTGAATGAGATTCAATTAGGTTCAAGAAAATCATGCTAGCACTCGATTGAACCTAACGTTCTTCTTTTGCTATCATAAATAAGTTGTCCTGTCTGAGCCAAAGGAGTTTGTGCTCAATCAGAGGCCTTCATATGGTCTGACTGGAGGTTGTCCAAGTCAGAAAAGGTTGTCTTATTTTGTAAGACATTACCTGCCATTTTTGGTCACCTGCCATTTCTTGTTCTTTGACTTTGGTCAAAAGTCTACCTTTGACTGGTCAAATGTTGACCATTGACACTTTGACTTTTGTCCACATGTCACACACCTATTGGAGAGCTGGTGGGGGCCTGTCCCCCTACCAGAACCTGGCAAGGAAGAGGGCGCATGCCACCCTTGGCGTGTGCCCAAGTTGGAGGCGCCCAGGAGTCCCTGTTGGATAGGGACTCCATCTCCTTTTTGGATTCCAATTAGAGTTCTCCTAAGAACCAACTTTGACTGGTCTTAGGCATCCTCTAAGGAGGAATCCAGGGGACTCTATTTCCACCAATCAGATTTAGATCTGATTTCATAAAGAGTTATGATTGGTTGAGAAGAAGAGGAGTTGGATCACAGATAGTCTATAAATAAGACCCTGCGCCCAACTCAGATAGTGATGAAGATTGAATCACAATTCTCCATGCCCCAAGGCCTTTTCTCCTCTCCTCCTCCATGCCAAAGCATCTTCTCCCTCTCCTCTCCACATCCAAAAGAGTTTTGGTTCTTGGTTGGTGCGATCCAGATCAAAGAAAGGTGACTGAAAGCTAGAAGGCTGCACTGCTGCATAGGATGACTGCTGATCTTCAAAAGGAGTTTTGAAGATCCTTCAGATCAGATCCAGATCTAATTTTTGAAGACGTGATAGAGAAGAAGAGGACCTCTAGATCCAGCCCAAGTGGATACCGATAGAGACCAGGCACTTGCATGGCTAGATCCAGAACCTTCTGCTATATATAGGATCATCAATGGATAATAAGATTATCCATATCAAGGTAAATTAAATTTGATTTAATTTATTTAAATTTTATTTTATTTTTAAAATAATAATAATTAGATCTAAAATATCTCAGATCTGATTAGAATCAAAGAAAAAAAAATTTGAAATATATTTTTGATCTGATCAAATCTGAACGAATTTGATCAAAAAAATTAGGATTTTCCTTCATCTGGACATCGGGTACCATTGCTAGATGGTCACTTCGATTAGTATAAAAATTGGTTTCCATACTATCGGCTTAGGTTCGAACCTACGAGATCACACACATTAGGAGTTCCTATCTGATCTGATGGCTGATCTAGAGTCCTATTGGTTTGGGACTCTAGACCAGTCCCACTAGATTGAAACTCTATAATCAAGAGTTCTACTGGATTAGAACTCTGAGCCCTACTTATCTGAGACTCTCAGATCATAATTTTTGATAATCTAGGACACTATGGTCAAAAGTCCCACTGGACTAAAATTCTATGACCAAGAGTTCTACTACTGAGACTCTGAGTCCTATTCATTTGGAATTCTCTGATTAAAAGTTTTACTAGTCTGGGACTCTATGATCGTGAGTTTAATTCGTTTGGAATATTGGGTTCAAGAGTCCCACTTATTTAGGACTCTTCAAGAGTTTCATATTGATAGGACTCTATTGCCCAATAACCCATTCGATTTAGATTCAGATATTTTTAGAGGATTAATTAGTAATTTAATTATTGATTAGCTTAATTTGATTGAGCGATGAGAATTTGATCAAGTTTAATTAAATTTAATTCGATTGAATTTAACTCGATCAGGTCATGAGATGACCTAATCACTATGGGAGTTTTGATCCTGATTTGATCAGGACCTAAATCTAATTAATTTTTAATTTAATTAAAATTTTATTGGATTAGACTAAGTCTAATTTGATTGGATTTAATTTGATTTAATTGGGTCTAGATTAATTAGTTTGGTTGAAACCAATTAGGACCAAGTCAAATGATGTTTGAATTCAAATTCTCCCATGCGCCCACCATTTTTAACTTTTCCACTCTGCTTCTCATGCCCTCCCTTTTGTTTGTCAAATATTTTTTGAAGAAATAAAAATATGTGCATGTAGAAGGAGAGTTCTTCTGCGTGTTAAACACAAGGGAGGGGGCATTGGATAAGGATAAGAGGCTCATTTGATTTTTGAAATCAAGTGAGTGGTTAAAACCTCTCAACCACTCGATCCTTATCATTTTCCATACAATTTTCTTATGGTATTCATATTAATAAATTATGAAAATTTTTGTGTGTATAGGAGAATGGGTTAGAATTATGTGGTAAAAATTTTAGAGTGTTTGGGCATTAGTTCTAGATAAAAAAAATCTTGGAGTGAAGGTAAATAGGATCCTATAGCACTTTACTTTTTTCTTATGCCTCTTTTCTCTTATGATTTTCACCTCTAAGGATATCCTATTTTTAGATTTGATCTCAATAGAGATTATAGATCTAAAAATTATCTTTCCATGAATACTTATTTCATAGAACAACTCCACACATAAAGGATGTGATAGGATTTTTAGTGTGTCAAGGTTTTTGGGCCGAGTGAAATCCTAGATTTGGGAATCTGAGTTCGAGTGGAGAGATTGAGTGCTGTGAGCATCGGATCACCAACAAATTTAAAATACATCTTAATCATCCTCAAATATTTATGTTATAATTTTTTAAAATATCTAAAAATTAAAAAATATACGATCGATCGGATCGATCATGATCAGCCATCGAAGGCTCCGGTGAGGAGCTAGCACTCCAGTGGGGCTGATCGGGACCAGGAGCTCTATGTGGACCAACCGTAGAGGCCGAATATATATGCGGCTATGATGTGATATCAGAGCATTATTTGATAGACTTAGATTATAGTGATCAACTATCCACAAAAAGGTATTGTGTTCTGAACATGTAGATATAATAAATAGTTTATTACATAGTTTTATTTTCAGATCTATTGATGTATGCACGCATATTATGTTTAGATCCTAATGTATAGGATTAAATAATATGATATAATCAGTAGATAATTAATTAGATTAATTATTTTTCACTGCATCATTGCTATTTTTGAAATAATTTTTGAAAGTAGCATAGCAAATCCTGCACTATTTTCTTAAATTGGTATCAGAGCAAGGTTCATTAAACATGATATGCTTGCATATTTAGATTAATAATTTAGATTTTATCTAAATATTAATCTAATAATTTAAGAAATTAGATCTAAAAAATTAAAATTCAGATCGCATGGACTATAGGTTATCCTGCTGTAGGATTTATTTTCTATAGTGAAAAGGTTGTTCTATTACGTTGCTAATCTATATCGTTAATCATGAAATTATTAGATTTGATCTAATATTTTTATAATTTAATTATATTAGGATTTAATCTAATTTATGATCATGAATGCATAGTTAGATAAAGTTTGATTCATAATTTCATGATTATGTAGTGTACATAGTTTTAGATTAAACCCTACAACTAGTGTTGTTTGTGAATTGAGAAGATTTAATTTTGAAATGAGTCGACTCAATTGATAAACAATGCTAAGTTATAATGAACCTTTCAAAATTAAAAATATTTTTGAAATACCGAATCCTAATCCTTAGCCCATAAACTTAATTAAAAATTAAGTATAATAATTTAGTGTTTAGAATTATGAATTAAGACTCTAAGTCATTAATCATAAATTTATGGGTTATTGGGTTAGCTGAATTAGGTCCCTAAATTGGATTAGACCTAAGGTTAGTTAAAAGGTGGACTAATTTGGAGTAATTTATCAAATCTAATTAAATATTAATTTAGATTAGGTCAAGAACTCTATAGACTTAATTACAATAGTTGTAGTTGGTCAAGTCCATGCCTTTAACAACGATCAAATAGACTGAATTCAAGTCTACATGATCGAATCCAAAATTATTAGGTTGGTCAAATTAAAACTAATGAACCGGATGATATCTAAGATAAGTTTGGTAGTTTGATCAATGGTTTTTAATTGGAAGCTACTCACACTGATTCGATCTTTGACGAGTTAATGACATATCCCTTCCACTGATCTTCCTTACCAGGCCATCATGATGAGTTAGATTTTGATTAGATCACTTGGTGATTCGAGCTCACCCATGTCTATTAGGTAAATCAGTTTAACTAATTTAGGTGCTCCTAATGCCAGCTTGGATTAGATTATTTTTTTCTTACTTGATGAAGTTAGTGGGAGGATCAAAATTGGCTCACTGAATTTTCTTAAATTAGTTAACTAAATCCTCTAAAATTATTAGATCCTTAAAAGTAAAATAGTTATATAGATAACTAAATCATAGCCTTCCATTAAGTTAAGTGATAATGGGTTCATTAATATAATGATCATTTGAGGTCCGAAGGCTTGGTGATTATTGACTAATAAAATTATCATTCATAAAATGATAATTTGGTTAAGTCTTTTTGATGATGATTAGGTTGGCCAACCAAAGTTGGGTTTGATCATTTATTGGTTAGATAAGACCAAATATGGTCATGTTAATGGTTGGACCTAATCGAACCTTTTTCAGTGAAGGCCAAAGCCTACTGATTAGATCTATTGGGCAAAAATCAATGTTACTAAAAGTTGTTTAGAGAAATAATTGATTTTGAATCTACCCATAGGTGCATATGAGTTGACCAATCAAAGTTGGGCTCATGTATAGTTTATGTGGATTCTAGTACCTACTAAGGAATTAGAGTAATTCCTCGAATTAGAGGCAGAGGCTATCAATTCGTATAAAATAGTGAAAGAACCTTTAGACTGAAGTCCAAGTCTTTAGGATTAATAATTTATATACTAATTAGATTTGATTTTTCTTTTTGTGCAGATATGGCCATTAATCTATCGCTCCAATTATTGTTAGACCATGATAAATTAATGGAACCTAACTACGATAGCTGGTATCGTAAGTTAAAAAATATCCTGAAGCATGAGCGGATCCTTTATGTGGTAACGGATCGAGCACCTGAGGAGTCAGCCCTGAATGCTAGGAGAGTGGTCTGAGATACTTATCTGATGTGGCTCAATGACCACACCATCGTTCAATATATAATGCTGGTGGTAATGAATGACGAGTTCTGCCGTAGGTTTGAAAATGTCCAGCCACCGAAGATGCTTCAAATATTGAATGACTCTTTTGGCACGTCGGATGACGTTGAAAGGCATAAAAGAATGATTTGTTGCCATGGTCGCACTGAAGGATGGCCTTCAAAGGAATGATCTATTGTTCTCCCTGGAGAAGAAGTATCCAAGAAATTTTGTCAATCTGCTAGCTCGAGTTGAAGGATATGCCCGAGCTGAAGAAGCCTTCAACTTGAAGGATAAGGAAGCCATAGGAGATCGGTAAGCAAACGAATCTAGCAAGCCCGTAGTTGAAGAAAAGTCGAACAAAGTTCGACTATATTTTTGGACTCCCCTCGAGCGCAAGCAAGTCCAAACTCCTCGAGCTTATCGTCAAAGAAGCCCAGATAGAAGGGTGCGAAGAGGTTCTTCTCCTAGAAGATTTCATAACTATGCCCCCCTCAATGCTCCAAAAACATAAGTACTGATGGAGGTCAAGGAGCAACTGCCAAGGCTGGAGAGGATGCGCACTCATCCTGGTAAGTATAATCCTAACAAATACTGCCTCTACCATCGTGACCACGGTCATGATATTAAAGAATATATTCAGCTTCAAGATGAGATCGAGAAGCTCATCAGGTGAGGCTGGCTTGGCCAATTTCTATGACATCAGCTCGAAGAAAGAGAGGATCGGCCAAGGGCACTACCATAATTAGAACCACCAAGGAGGAAGAAACAGCAAGAAGATTGGCCGTCTCTCGGCATCATTAACACCATCTCTGGGAGACCTCAATAAGAGGAGGTTGCTGGATCGAGGGGGCCGACAAAGAGGTGGAGAACTGAGGAGACCCTGACTTTCACTAAAGCAAATGCCCAAGAAGTTTAGTTCTTGCATGATGACGTGATTGTAATTACTTTAAATATTACAGACTATGATGTACGCCACATCCTTGTTGATAATGAAAGTTTGACCGATGTCTTGTTTTATAATGCTTTCTCCAAAATGTCTATACCTTATATTCGGCTTGGACCCATGGACTCCCCATTGGTAGGCTTCACTGGTGATGCAGTACCAGTTGAAGGTGTAATCACTTTAGTCATGGCTGCAGGACAATATCCAAAATAGTCTAAGATGCAGGTGGACTTTCTGATAGTAAAAGCTACATCGGCTTATAACGTAATTCTTAGCCAACATGGTTTAAATGCACTTCGGGCAGTAGTGTCAACATACTACTTGAAAATGAAATTTTCAACAAGCTATGGGATCGTAGAAGTCAGAGAAGATCAAGCCCTGATGAGGCATTGCTATTCAATTACCTTGTAGAGGGGTGAGCGGCTAGATCCTTATCTGATTGATGGGTTAGATGTCTACGATAATCTAATGGAAGAGCGGGGAGAGCCTATGGAAGACCTTGTTTCCATCCCACTGAATGATGGAAATGAGGAGCACACGATGTAGATCGGCTCCAACTTAGGAGGAGAGATGTGAGAGCAACTTATTGATTTTCTACGGAGGAACATAGATATTTTTGCTTGGGTCCCCAACGACATGCCTGGGATAGATGCAAAGATCATTGAACATTGCCTGACCGTTGATCCTAAACATCGGCTAGTGAAAGAGAAGATGCGCAGCAACGCTCCAAAGAGACAGAAAGTAATTATAAAGGAAGTTGACAAGCTCCTCAAAGCCAGATTCATCCGAAAAGTAAGCTATCCAAATTGAGTCTCCAATGTCATTCTCATCAAAAAGATAAATGGCAAGTGGAGAATGTGCATAGATTTCAAAAAATTGAACAAAGTCCACCCAAAAGATAACAACCCTTTGCCTAAAATTGATAAGCTGGTGGATGCAACCTTGGGCCACGAGCTCCTCACTTTTATGGATGCCTTCTTCAGCTATAATCAAATCCGGATGGCACCAGAAGATGAAGAGAAAACTATTTTTATTATTGATCGTGGTCTTTACTGTTACATGGTTATGCCTTTTAGACTCAAAAATGCAGGAGCAACATACCAGCACTTGGTCAATAAGATCTTCAAGGAGCAGATTGATCATAACATAGAGGTATATGTAGATGACATGCTTATCAAGAGCCAAGCTTCAACAAATCATATTACCAACCTTGAGGAGATCTTTGATACCCTTTGGAGATACAAGATGAAGTTGAATCCAACTAAGTATGCCTTCAATGTGACTTTAGGAAAGTTTTTGGGATTCATGGTATCAAGGTGCGGGATTAAAGCAAATCTGGTGAAGATGCGGGCCATTCAAGAGATGACTGCTCTAAAAATAATCAAAAAAGTTCAGCGCCTGACTGAAAAGGTGACATCCCTGAACCACTTCATCTCAAGATCAGTCGGGCGATGCATGTCCTTCTTTCAAGTTCTCAAGCAACCAAAGAACTTTTGCTAGACCACTGAATGCCAACAAGTCTTTAAAGAGCTTAAGGACCACCTCTACTCACCTTCCCTATTGGCCAAGTCTGAATCTGGAGAGGATCTATTTTTGTACCAGATGGTCTCTCCAGTAGCCCTAACAGTAGTCCTAGTCAAAAAAGATGTGAAAGTACAGCAATCAATCTACTATATAAGCCAGATCCTGAGAGATGTCGAGATCAGGTATACCAAGCTAGAAAAACTGACTTATGCTCTATTGATTGTAGCCCAGAGGCTCTGACTTTATTTTCAGGAGCACACCATAACTCTCCTCACTGATCAATCGATTAAAATAGTCCTTCATCAAATGGATGCCTCTGAAAGAATTGCAAAATTAGCAATCAAACTTACAGAATTTGATATCAACTTCCAGCCTCGGTCATCAATCAAAGTCTAGATATTAGTAGATTTTGTAGTATAATGTACCATTGCAGATGAAGCCAAGCTTGAACTGAATAAAGTCAGTATTCCATGGTCACAGGCGAGCTCCCCTAAGGAGAGGGCCAACCTTCCTGAAGATTTTTGGGCCCTATATGTGGATGGCTCATCCAATGCTTCTGGTGCAGGCTAGGGCTGATCTTGGTTAACCTAGAGGAAGTCATCATCGAATATGCATTGTACTTTGAATTTCCTACAACTAATAATGGGATCAAATATGAAGCTCTGATCGCAGTATTAAAGATAGCTAAAGAGTTAGAAGCAGATCAGCTCCAAGTCTACAGTGATTTCCAACTGGTGGTCGGATAGGTTAGCGATAGTTATGAAGCCCAGGAGAAAAGCATGATAAAATATCTTAAAAGAAATGAATAACTTAACTCTAGCCTTCAATAGTTTTAGCATCCAATAGATTCCAAGGAAAGAAAATACAAGAGCCGATCTTCTCTCTAAATTGGCCACTTTAGCACTAACCGAACTACCCAAGAAAGTATTTTTTGAAATTCTAAAATACCCAAGTTCGGAAGAGCGATAGTTTGTGATGTAAGTTAACCATGAGCCATGTTGGATTGACCCACTGATTGCTTATCTCAGGGATGGAGTTCTTCCTTATGATCCAAAAGAAGCTTGGAAACTCAAAAATCAAGTCTTCCGATATGTTCTATATGAAGGCAAGCTGTATGAAAGATCATATTTCTTACTGTTCTTGAGATATCTCAGGCCTTCAGAAGCCGACTTTGCCTTATGAAAAGTGCATGAAGGAATCTGCGGAAGTCATGTTGGGGCCAGATTCTTATCACACAGACTACTTCGATAGGATTACTATTGGCCAATCTTGTATCATGATTCTGTAGAGTATGTCAAAAAATGTGATCACTGTTACAGAAATACAAACATTCAAAGGTATCTAGCTTTTGAACTTACACCCCTAAGTGCCCCATGACTATTTGCTCAGTGGGGAATGGACATACTCGAACCTTTTTCCATGGCATCTGGTGAAAAAAAAATCTATTTCTCGAGTCAGGTTCGTTTAGATCTGATTTGATCAAGAAAAATATTTTAAAATTTTTTATCTAAATTAGATCTGATACTTTTCAGATCTAATTTGATGGATCTAATAAAATAAAATAAATTAATTTAATTTAATTTAATTTATACTTTATTCTTGGGTAATCTTATTATTCCGTGATGATCCTGCTGATTATCTGAGGTTCTAAATGTAGCTACACAATCGTCTGGCCTCCATCGGTATCCACTTGGGCAGGATCTGGATATCTCCTCCTTTTCAATCTTTTCTCCAAAGATCAAATCTGAATCTGATCTTGAAGATCTTTAAAATAACTTTTGAAGATCCGATGTCGTCTCTTGCAGTAGTGCTGCCTTCTTCTTTTTTTGTTGCCTTTTTCTTACCTGGATCACACCAAACTGAAACCCAAAGCCCCTTGGGCATAGAGAAGAGAGAGAATTTAAGGAAGGCATGGAGGAGAGAGGGAGAGAGCAATGTGGTAAGGGCAAAGGGAGAACCTCTCTAAACCTAGGCACATATAGGATTTATATAGACCTTACTGCGCCATGCAGTGCCACATCATCCCAGCCAATCATATCTCATCATGCAATCAGATCTAAATCTGATTGGTGGGATGATATCACCTGATCCAATCAGATGAGAGCCCCTCTCCAACATTCTTAGGTGGTGTCAAGACTGATCAAAGTAGAGTCCTTTGGCGCCACCTAGTTTGATTCTAAGAAGCAACCAGAGTCGCATCTGTATGGAACTCCAGGCGTACCTATCTTTTGGCGCATGCCTCCCTAGGCATGCACTCCCTCTTTTCCTCTTTCTAGTAAGGGGACAAGCTCCTATCTACTCTCCTATGGGTGCATGACACATGGACAGATGTCTAAGTATCAAAGGTCAAGGTTTGACCAAAATCAAAAGACAAGAATTAGTAGGTGATGGAAAATGGAAGGTATTGTCTCAAATTTATCTCATACATTAAGACAATCCTTTTCTGATCTATATAAGCTCTAGTCAAACTAAGTAAAGGTACTTGAGTGAGTCCAAATATATTTGGCTTAGTCGAGACAACTTTTGATGATTGCAGAAGGAGAACATTAGGCTCAATCGTGTGCTAGCATGATTTTCTCGAACCTTATTGAATCTAATTCAAATCAATTAAACTTGATTAGTTTAATTGATGATATCTAGATCCAAACCCTTATTTGTGTGATTCAGTTAGATTCAGTTCTATATGGTAATGGGATATATCGTGATCACTATCATCGACATCATCGAAATACCTTCCGATGGATCAGAACTTTTTTGATTCAGACAACTAGAATGATCAATCATCCAAATCATTCTAATTGCTTCCAAAATCCACCAGTGATACCTAGCAGTATATGATGGCAACCCATCATAACTGAAAATGAACCTCTTGGTGCAGTTACATGTGTGATTAAATTCTTCTATCTTGAGTTCCGATCAGATTAGGATTAAGGTAAACTCGCCAAATCCTAATTTCTATCATATGATTTAATCATTCGATTCAAGTTTGATGTGAAAATCTTAATAGAAACTCTTTCTATTATTTCACTCTACCATGGCCATGGGCTTATGGACTTGATTCTCATGATCATCATAGGGCTACTCCTCATCTACCGAGGTAGATAGATTCTCTTTCGATGCAATCCAATTTCTATAATGAACATGCTATAGCCAACATACACCTCAGAATTTCGAATGGCTAGGAGATCGAGTCATGGTGTACTCAAACTATAACACCCTCAAGGTGAACTGCTGATGCACCTCAGATCAAAGAATCAGACATACCACTGTAGCTTCGAGCCAATCATCGACGAGAAGGTAGACTTTCTTATGACTGCTCGAGGTGGTCATGCTCAATACCCTCGTTCTCTAACGAGTACCTATACTCTCACTTCGGTATCTCTATATCGTAGACTCAAGACTCATCTACTATAAAGAAGCGATTGTACACCAACCTTCCAGATTAATTACCATCCTCATGATGATCCTACAATCAGGAGCATTTTATGAGTTAATAACGAAAATTCATGTCTTAAATTTTCAACTCTTGAAATAAGAATTATCATTATCATTAACTCAAGAGATGTATCACAGACACTAAATACACATTATGATAAAAAATAATATATTTTATTATTTATAGTCAAAATTATAATTTTGTCCTTAGAAGTGTACATCAAGTGTCAGCTAATTTTAGCTTCTAGGGCACACATATCTAACAAACTCCCACTTGACCTAAAGCAAATTGGCTATAAATCTAAATCCCATCTTCTCAAGGTGGGCTTTGATCTTCTGCTGGCCCAACAACTTTATGAGTGGGTCCACCGTATTATCTATGGAGTCGACTCTCTTGACCTCGACGTAATCCTTCTCGAGATAATCACGGATGAGGTGGTATCGCCGCTCGATGTGCTTGGATTTCTGGTGAGACCTCGGCTCCTTAGTAAGGGCTATGACACCATTGTTATCGCAGTAAAGAGGAATGGCATCTGATGAAATCACTTTGATCTCTGCAGTAAATATTTTATACCAGAATGCCTCCTTCGCAGCTTCTGATGGAGCGATGTATTCTGCTTCCATGATGGAATCTGCTATCACTATCTACTTGAAACTCTTTCAACTGATAGCACCACCATTACACACAAACAGACTCCCAGATGTCGACTTTCGATTATCTATATCAGACATAAAATTTGAATCTATATATCCCTGGACTTGGAGTTCTCCATTACCAAAAATCAACAACATATCCTTAGTTCTTCTCAAGTACTTAAGGATACATTTCACAGAAGTCTAGTATTTTTCATCTGGATTTGACTGATATCTGCTCGTGACACTCACAGCATGGGCTATATCAGGTCGCGTACATAACATGGCATACATGAGGCTTTTATTGCTGAAGCATAAGGGATCTTGCTCCTACATTCTATCTCCTCGGGTGTGCTAGGGCACATCTTCTTGGAGAGATGAATGCCATGTCTGAAGGGTACCAAACTTCTCTTCAAATTTTTCATGCTAAACCTCTTTAGCACTTCCTCTATGTACATCTTCTATGAAAGTCCTAGCATCCTATTCGATCTATCTCTATAGACTTTAATTCCTAGAATAAAGAATGCTTCTCCTAGGTCTTTCATGGAGAATTCTTTGGATAACCATATTTTAACTATGGTCAACATGGGAATATCATTCCCAATAAGGAGGATATCATCCACGTACAATACGAGGAAGACAACAGTGCTCTCACTGATCTTTTTGAAGATACATGGTTCCTCCTCATTTTTGATGAAATCAAATAATTTGATCACATCATTAAAATAAGTATTCCAACTTCGAGATGCTTGGTTAAGTCCATATATGGATCTTTGCAGTTTGCATACCTTGTGATCAGCATCACTGAATATAAAACCTAGCGGCTATTCCATATAGATATCTTCGTCAAGGTATCCATTTAAGAATATCGTTTTAATGTTCATTTTTAATATTTCATAATCGAAATAGGTTACAATAGCAAGCAATGTGCGGATGTATTTTAGCATAGCTACTGACGAAAAAGTATCTTGATAGTCAATGCCTTCATGTTGACTATACCCTTTTGCCACTAATCTAGCTTTGAATGTCTCTACATTTCCATCTGCATCAATCTTTCTCTTGTAGATCCATTTACACCCAATAGGTACTATACCTTTTGGTGGATCTACCAAGGTCCAGACTTGGTTTGAGTGCATCGAGTCAATTTCTGACTTCATTGCCTCTAACCATTTCTTAGAGTCGATATCCGATATCGCCTCATCATAGGTTTTGGGATCATCACCAAGAACCCCATTACCTACGAGGAATATTTTCTCTGCTTTCTCTAAAATAGTACCTAAGTTCCGGGGGATGAAAAATCCTTTTCAATCTTATGAGGTGGAGGAGGTAGTGATTGAATTGGCTCAACCTGAATTTGGTTCCATTTGGTCCTTAGCTCATTGCTCTTGTGAGACTTTCTCCTCGAGCTTGATCTACTTTTCAATGCCGCTATCTTGAATAAACTATTTTTCAAAAAAGATGGCATGTCGACTCATAATTACATTATGATCTTCTGAAATATAGAAATAATATCTTAATGACTCTTTAGGATATCCTATAAATCGAGCTCTAAAGGACCTATAGTCTAACTTGTTCACTTGTTGTCTTTGAAAATGAGCTAGACAATCCCAAATTCTGAGATAACTCAGACTTGGTTTCTTACCATGCCATATCTCATACAATATGGTAGGAATAATTTTAGAAGGAACCCTATTCGGTAAGTATATTGTAGTTAACAAACTATATCCCTAAAAAAAATCAAGGAGGTCTGTGAAGTTCATCATGGATTGGACCATATCTAATAGGATCCGGTTCCTCCATTCTAAAATTTTGTTGAGTTGAGGTATTTCAGATGGAGTCCATTGAGAGATTATGCCATTTTTCTTGAAATAGTCTAAGAATTTTCGACTAAGGTATTCACCTCCTCCATCTGATCGAAGAATCTTAATGGATTTTTTAGTTTGCTTCTCTACTTCATGTCTAAATTTTTTAAACTTTTCACAAGCTTCAGACTTATGTCTCATAAGATACACATATCCATACCTAGATAAATCATCGATAAAGATTATAAAATAGACAAAGTTGCCTCTACCCGGCATATCAAATAGATCGCACACATTAGTATGTACTAGGGCAAGAAGATCCGTGGCCCTTTCTCCATGTCCTACAAAAGGGAGCTTAGTTATTTTGCCATGAAGATAAGATTTACAAATTGGATATAACTCAAAAGTTAATGGACTCAATAGCCCGATTTTCTCCAATTTGTTAACCCTATCTTCTACTGTATGATCTAGTCTTAGGTGCCATAGATACCTATTGTTTGGACTATCCCTAGGTCATTTTATAGCATTCACATTTTGCTCGATATTAAAAATAGATACATCAATATGTAACTGGTAAAGATCATTAATAAGAAAATTACTTGCAATTCTATTTTTTTCATAAAGAATATTACAATGATCTTTAAGAAAACTAATTACATAGCCTTCTAGTGCTAGGCATGAAATAGAAATTAAATTTCTGCTTATTGCAGATACATAATAACAATCTTTTAATACTAAGTCTAAATCAGATGGTAGTCGAAGAGGATATGTTTCTACGATCACAGCGGCAACTTTTGCTCCATTTTTGATACATAGGATCATCTTACCATCCCTCAGTCTCCTACTATCCTCAAGATCCTGCATAGAAGTTGATAAATAAGCACTAGAACCAGAGTCAAGCACCCAACTAGATGCAGAAGAAACCATAAGATTAGACTCAATAACGAGCATACCTCCAGAAGGACCTGCCTCCTTCTTATTCTTCAGGATGGCCAGGTAAGTAGGGTAGTTTTGCTTTTAATGGCCGTCAGTGTTGTAATGGAAATACTTTTCTTTATCAGTGGCATTTTTTTTCAGCTATATCTTTTTTTTCTTTCCTCCTTCCATCTTTTGTCTTTTCACAGACTTCTTCTTCTTTTCAAAAGACTTTCTCTTGAAAGAAGTCTATTCCATAGCAAGCACTGAGCCTTTAGAACCTTTCATAGAATGCTCAGCAGTAACCAGCATATTCATAAGCTTAGTCAGAAAATTTTGAAGTTTATGCATATGGTAGTTCATGATGAACTGCCTATATGCATCAATCAAAGATTATAGAATTATATCATTCTGCAGATCTAGGTCCAACTTCACTCCGAGGTTCTCAAGCTCTTCCAAGTTCTTGATCATCATCAGATAATGATCTTGAACTGACAGCCCATCATGCATTTTAGCCTTGAATTGTCATTTAGTGACTTGATACTTGGCTGTGCGACTCTGTTCACCAAACATCTCTTGTAGGTGAGCCAACATTTGATGGGCAGTCTTGATATTTTCATGTTGGTGCTGAAGCTCATCAGACATCGAGCTCAATATCTAATATCTAGCCTTGTTATCTTCGTCCATCCATTTATCAAGAGACGCTCTCTGTTCAGCAGATGGATGAGTTGGTAAGGTGGGAGGGTCTTGATCCAATACATGATTTAACTTCTCAAAATCCAAAATAATTTTAAAATTTTGGAGCCAATTCTTATAATTGGATTCGGTCAGTCTATAGGTGTCCTAGATACATGCTAGTGGGTTAGACGCAGACATTTTTTTGTAGAGAGTCAAAGTTTTTAGTTAGATATTGTAATTAAGACTTGACTAATTTATTTAGAGATTTTATTTTTAAATAAATTAGCTCCTACTATTTTCTCAGATCCCTACACTCCCTCTGTAGAGATGCAAAAATTTTCATGATTAATGATTTTTAGTGGGTGGTGCGGTCCCACCAACTGACTCATCACCTCACCTAACAGTTATTGATGATGGGTTAGCCAATGAGTGAACAACTCTTATCCAATGATTCTCTAATCATGGTGCATTCAAACTTGGTCTCTAATTCATGAATCTCACCATACCCAAAATATTGATCCACTCCTTAGTTAAGTCAAACCCACTATTTGCATAGATTGGATTTCTAATTGAGTCTCTTACCATTTCCAAAATATTGAGCCCAATCCATCCTCTAGTCCGTAGCATCCAATGCCTAATAAATATGGTTGCATCTTTTCGATGCAACTGAACTACTATAACCAGCTAAGAACAATCAACCTCGAAAAGGGCCCGTACATCTATAATGGTGGAAGATCTTAGATTTAATCTTTTCTTAGAAAGATTTGATTTAGGTCTCATTAAACTAGACTTGACATAGTCATAACCATTATGACTAACCTAGTGGCATGGGTTAGCTCGGATTATTGGCCACCTCAGATCAGGACTGAGCCAATAAATATGGCCAGATAAGTGAGACCAGTGGAAGGGATATGCTATTAACTCGATAAGAATGCATTCGAGTTGAGTAGCTTCCAATTAAAAATCAGTCGATCGTATCTACCAAACTTACCTTAGACACCAAATTATTGAGTCAGAATTAATCGGGTTAGCCTACAATCCAAACTCTAACCACTGAGCCTAATTAGGTCTTAGCTTGATCGATCACTCATGTGATTCAATCTTGATCCAGACTTAATCCTATTAGGCTGGTCAATTTAAGCAATGTTGATCCCATCTAACCAACTCTTGAATTCGATTTGATCAACCGCTTAGACCTAATTGAGCTACCCAAGCCCGAACCCAATTTTATGAATATGTCTTAGATCTAAAATTCTCAATTTTAGATCTAATTATATATTTCATAATCTTAATTCTTAATTAAGTTTAGGGTTCATAAATAAAATATGTACAATAAATCCTAGGGTTTCAGGATCTAGGGTTTTGCAGAAAGTAAGTTTTGGATTTCTGATTAAGGACGAACACGCAGCACCCCTACACATCATAAGAACACCCCATCGAATGGAAAGAGAGGGCCTTCAAACCCTTCTTCATTCTTATGATCCGGACGGCCAAGAGGAACGCCTTAATCAGGAACATATCAATACTACAAAACTAGTTTTAGATCTATATCATATATCTCATATACAAAAATTAGATCTAATCATGGCATATTTTGCATACATCTCATGTATCGAATCATGCATATTTTTAGATCTAAATTATCTCATAATAATCTAAAAATTAGATTTAAATTGATCTTATCAAAATAAATCCTAATCTAGACAACTATGTAGAACTATTCTACAACTAGTCTAGACATGCATCAATCACATCTCATATGATGTTTAAAATTAAATAATTTTATTTGCTATTTTTTAGATGTTATTATAATATTATAATATCAAAAAATAGTAAATAAATAGATCTAAAATATGATTTAATCAAATTAAATTGAAAACATGCAAGACTATTCTATAGAACTATTCTATTCTTAGAACTAGTCATGCATATCTTTCTAATCTTAGATCCTAAATCATTTAATTTTAATTTTTTTAATTTTAGATCTAATCATATCTCATGTGATATCTAAAATTATCTAATTATTAGATTAAAATTAAATTAAAATTAGATCTAAATAATTTATGGGAACCTGGCTCTGATATCAATTGAAGAAAAAAATCTATTTTTTGGGTCAGATTCGTTCAGATCTGATTTGATCAAGAAAAATATTTTTAAAATTTTCTTCTTAGATCTAAATTAGATCTAATACCTTTTAAATCTAATTTGATAAATCTAATAAATTAAATTAAATTAAATTAAATTTATATCTTATTCTTGGATAATCTTATTATCCTATGACGATCCTGCTGATTGCCTAAGGTTCTGAATGTAGCCATGCAATCGTCTGGCCTCTATCGGTATCCACTCAAACAAGATCTGGATATCTCTTCCTTTTCAATCTTTTTTCCAAAGATCAGATCTGGATCTGATCTTGAAGGTCTTCAAAATAACTTTTGAAGATTCGATGTCGTCTCTTGCAGCAGTGCTGCCTTCTTCCTTTCTTGTCGCCTTTTTCTTGCTTGGATCACACCAAATTAAAGCCCAAAGCCCCTTGAGCATGGAGAGGAGAGAGAGGATCAGAGGAAGACATGGAGGAGAGAGAGAGAGAGCAATGTGGCATGGGGAAAGGGAGAACCTCTCTAAACCTAGGCGTAGATAGGGTTTATATAGATCCTGCTGTGCCATGCAGTGCCACATCATCCTGATCAATCACATCTCTTCGTATAATCAGATCTAAATCTGACTGATGGAATGACATCATCTGATCTAATTAGATGAGAACCTCTCTCCAACATCCTTAGGTCGTGCCAAGATTGATCAAAGCAGAGTCCTTTGGCACCACCTAGTTTGATTTCAAGAAGTAACCTGGAGTCCCATCTATATGGGACTCCAAGCGTCCCTATGTTTGGGCACATGCCTCCCTAGGCATGCACCCCCTTCTTTCCTCTTTCTAGCAAGGGGACAAGCCCCTATCTACTCTTCTATGGGTGCATGGCACATGGGCAGATGTCTAAGTGTCAAAGGTCAATGTTTGACCTAAGTCAAAAGACAAAAATTAGCAGGTAACGAAAAATGGTAGGTGTTGTCTCAAATTTATCTCATAAATAAAGATAATCCTTTTTTGACCTAGACAAGCTTCAGTTAGACCAAGTAAACATACTTGAGTGAGCTCAAATATATTTGGCTCAGTCGAAATAACTTTTGATGATTGTAGAAGGAGAACATTAGGCTCAATTGTGTGCTAGCATGATTATTTTGAACCTAATTAAATCTAATTCAAATCAATTGAATTAGGTTAGTCCAATTGATGATATTCAAATCTAAACTCTTATTTGTGTGATCTAGTTAGGTTCAGTTCTATATGGTAATGGGATATGTTATGATCTCTATCATCGACATCATCGAAATACCTTTCAATGGATCAGAACTTTTTTGATTCAAACAACTAGATTGATCGATCATCCAAATCATTCTAATTGCTTGTAAAATCCATCAGTGTCACCTAGCAGTATATAGTGGCAATCCATCAAAATTGAAAATGAACCTCTTGGTGCAGTTATATATGTGATTAAGTTCTTCTATCTTGAGCCCCAATCAGATTAGGGTTAAGGTGAACTCATCAAACCCTAATTTCTATCATATGATTTAATCATTCGATTCAAGTTCAATGTGAAAATCTTAATAGAAACTCATTTTATTATTTCACTCTGCCATGGCCATGGGCTTATGGACTTGATTCTCATGATCATCATAGGGCTACTCCTCATCTACCGAGGTAGATAGATTCTCTCTTGGTGCAATCCAATTCTTACAATGAACATGCTATAGCCAACATACACCTTAGGGTTCCGAATGGCTAGGAGATCAAGTCATGGTGTAGTCAAACTATAACACCCTCAAGGTGAACTATCGATGCACCTCAGGTCAAAGAATTAGACACACTACTATAGCTTCGAGTCAGTCATCGACAAGAAGGTAGACTTTCTTATGACTGCTCGAGGTGGTCACGCTTAGTTCCCTCATTCTCTAATGAGTATCTGTACTCTCACTTCGATGTCTCTATACCATAGACTCAAGACTCATCTACTATAAAAAAGCGATTATACACCAACCTTTCAGATCAATCATCATCTTCATGATGATCCTACAATCGAAAGCATTTTATGAGTTAATAACGAAAATTCATGTCTTAAATTTTTAACTCTTGAAAATAAGAATTATCATTACCATTAACTCGAGGGATGTATCACAGACACTAAATATATATTATGATAGAAAATAATTTATTTTATTATTTATAGTCAAAATTATAATTTGCTCTTAGAATTTTACAACAAGTGTCAGCCAATTATGGCTTATAGGGCACACATATCTAACATCTGGATAGCATAAGTTTCTCTTGGTGGCAATAGATTATTTTACAAAGTGGATCGAGGCTGAACCACTAGCGAAAATCACTGAAGCAAAAGTGCGGGACTTCATCTAGAAGTCGATCATTTATAGATTTGACTTGCCTCGAATCCTTATAACAGATAATGGACGATAGTTTATCAGAGCAAGATTTATCAAATTCTATGAAGATTTGAACATCTTCCACCATTTTATATCAGTTGTCCATCCATAAGCAAATGGCAAAGCCAATGTAACAAATAGAATCTTGCTATAAGGTATCAAAGTAAGACTTAAAAGAGCAAAAAAAACTTGGATGGATGAACTCTGTCATGTGCTCTGGGCATATCAAACTATCCAAAGATTGCCAACTGAGGAGATTCCATTTGCCTTAGCTTTTAGAATAGAAGCGGTCATCCCAATAGAACTCAAACTTCCATCAGCACGAGTCATGGCATTCAATGAATAGCATAACTCACAGAACCTCAGGGCTAATCTTTGGAGAAAAAATAGAAAAAAGCTCAAGTTTGGATGGCAGCCTATAAGCAAAAAGTAGCACTTTACTATAACTCTAAAGTCAAAGGCAAAATATTCAAATTGGAGGACTTAGTACTTCAACGTGCAATTATTGCACAGCCTCAGAATCAGGAGAAGCTCACCCTAAATTGGGAAGGACCCTACGAGATTAAAGAAATCGTCCGACTAGGGACAAACTATTTGAAGGAGCTGGGAGGAGCAGATCTATCCTGACCATAGAATTTGGAAAACCTATGGATGCATTACCAATGATTTGGTTGTAATGAAATTCTCCTACTTTAACATCCCAATCTTTATTGTACATCTATAATGGTGGAGAGGTACAGCCCAAACTTAACCATACGATAAGTGCAGCTATGTTAAAAACAAGAGGAGGACCTCATTCTAGCATGAGCAAAGTTGAAGGCCTCGTTAATTTAAGATGGGATGGGGGAAGAGGCCCTATCAACGGCCCAAATGTGCCCCCACAAGTCATATTAGGAATAGGAGAAAAATCTCATCCTAATGTGAGCAAAGTCGAAGGCCTCGTTAACTTAAGACAAGAGGAGGAGAGAGGTCTTGACAATGGTCCTAATGTGCCCCTATAGCCATGTTAAGAATAGGAGGAGGATCTCATCCTAACATGAGCAAAGTCAAAGGCCTCGTTGATTTAAGATGGGATGGAGGGAGAGGCTCTGTCAACGGCCCAAATGTGCCTCCATAAGTCATGTTAGGAATAGGAGAAAAACTTTATCCTAACACAAGCAAAGTCGAAGGCCTCGTTGATTTAAGATGGGATGGAGGGAGAGGCCCTAACAATGGCCCAAATGTGCCCCCATAAGCTATGTTAGGAATAGGAGAAAAACCTCATCCTAACATGAGCAAAGTTGAATGCCTCGTTAACTTAAGACGAGAGGAGGAGAGAGAGGCCCTAATAATGGTCCTAATATGCCCCTACAGTCATGTTAGGAACAGGAGGAGGACCTCATCCTAACATGAGCAAAGTCAATGGTCTCGTTGATTTAAGACGGGATGGGGGGAGAGATCCTATCAATGGCCCAAATGTGTCCCCACAAGCCATATTTGGAGCAGGAGGAAAATCTCATCCTAACATGAGCAAAGTCAAATGGCTCGTTAAATTAAGATGAGATGAGGGGAGAGGCCCTACTAATGGTCCTAATGTGCCCCCAAAAGCTATGTTAGGAATAGAAGAAAAACCTCGTCCTAACGTGAGCAAAAGCCAGGACCTCATTGACCAAAGACGAAGTCCTGCTGATAACCTTTACACATGCTCTTTCTATGACTACCTAACAATGTCAAATATGAAAAGTGAAACCCTATCTTGGTTCACAGAAGAGACCCCAGCTCGACATCCACAACAAGCATCTCATTAGAAGACAACACAAAGAAAAACAAAGTGAAGAAAGTAAATCCATGAGCAAGCTTTGAATTCGTGCAAAATAAAAATAATAAAAAATGTATCATTTCATTATAAAAATAAGTTCATTACAAGCAAAATACAGGTCAACAAGATCGATTACACTAAAAAAAAAGGAGAAAAAGAAAGGCCACCAAAATCCTAGGAAGGGCTGGACTCCTCTGACTTCAGACTGGTGGCCATTACCAAAGATTCCTTTAGACGATCCACCTCCTCCTCGAGCTTCCTTCACCTCATCATATTATCGTGGAACATCCTGTTGGCTTGGTGGTAGTTTTCCTCTAACTCTCGTAGTCTCCCCCTCAGGACCTCGGACTCGGCTTTCACATCCTTGGTGACCTGACGCTCACAAGTCAGCTTAAGCTTCGACCACTGCACCTCAACCTTTTTCGCACCGACTGACTCTAAGAGTTTGTCAATGGTCCTCTTCAAGAAGGCGATCTCCTCGGCCTCCCTGCTTGTACCAACCCAAAAGCCATCATCAAGTCACCGCTGGAGCCAGATTACTTCATCATTGGAGGCACAAAGCTTTTGTTCTAGCTTAGATATCCTATCACTCCAGCCCAATCGGTAAGTCTCAAATGTGAGCTCAGCATCATGCAGCTGCTTTTGAAGTGCGAAGAACCTCGTTGATCAGTTCCACTTGAATCACACCTTGTCGGAGGACCACATTAAGCTTCCCTCTAGAAGTTGAATCTTCTCCTTCGTTGCCTTGAGTTGAGTCTCGAGGGAGCCAATCTTTGCCATCAGCATCCAGGATTTGTCGCTTGCATTCTTCTAGAGTTTGGCCATCTCCCTCTTGAAGCTCTCCTTTTGAATGCTAAAACCCTTGGGTGGAAGAAGAACAGAAATCGAAGGAAGAAGAAGACTCAGGCAAGAGTGACTTCCAGATGGAAGGAGAAGGCCTTAAATAGCCAAAAAGAGGCTCGAGGTGGTTATGATTGCGAGTCACCTTCGATCGATCTATGTGCGTCGCGTGTCCCACACATCCTGACTATGGGAGTGGCAATGGGCAAATCTTTAATAACGCCATACCTAGGGTAGTGTTGCAGCAAAAAATTTGAAGGACCATCTTCTCGAAGTCATGTTGAATTTAAAGAGCTTCGGCACCAGTGTGGTAAAATCCAAAACATCTCATTCTGACAAGCGTGGAAAGCCAGAAGAACTTTGGCAGCCGCATCTATACTTTCTTCGAAATTCAAAATCGACAGTGGGGGGACTATTGTTGAGGGCGAATCCGCTCTTGCCAAAGTTCTGACAGATATCTAATTGCTGAATGATCCCATCCAATAGCGATGACAAAGATTGACTCTTGACTGAATTTACAAGATTTCTCCGGGCCTCGCCCAGATGAGCTTGAATGGCAGGGGTGGCCAAATTCCTCTACCCTAGGCAGTCAGCTCTCTCCGATCGAAAGTCTTCCGAACTTCTCTTTCAGCCGGACTTCTCCATCCCAGGCAGGCTCCTTTCGATATTCCTCCAGCCGAACTTTCTCGATCGTGAGTCTTCCAAACTTCTTTTTCAGCCAGACTTCTCCATCCTAGGTAGGCTTCTTTCGACATTCCTCTAGTCGACCTTCCCTGATCGTGAGTCTTCCAAACTTCTCCTTTAGTCAGACTCCTTCATCAGTCAGACTCCTTCCAGATTTCATCCTTAATCGGATTTCTTCGTCAGTCGAACTTCTTCTGAATCCTTCCAGCAGACCTCCTTCTAGATTCCTCTAGCTGACTTCCTTCAAGATTTCTCCAGTGGACTTCCGAACCCCTTCTGGCCGAACCCCATGGAGTCACCTGGAAGGACCCCATGCCTATATGGATCCAACAATCTGCACAGCATGAACCCACTTACACATAGACGACCCTGAAGGAGTCCGAACTCTTTTGAAATTGATGAAACTTAAAGCTCTTCGCCGCCAGGGCCTACCCCCTCCAAATTTTAACTATTAAATTTCAATGGACTAATACATCACGACAACAGATACCACCCTTCGTAACAAACTCCACGTGACTCCGAATGGCCCACAACTGGGTAGTTACGACTGTCACTATCAGTTTGTTACAAGCTCCATCTATATAAGAGACCCTCTAGATACGCTTTCTTTCTTAGGCTCTATGCTCTCTTTTCCTTCTTAAAACTCTGCTAAAAATCTCTCTGAATACTCCATATTTGTTGACCGAAAGAGCTGACTTGATCGTCGGAGGATCTTGCCGGAGCTACCACCCTTGACTCTAGCTGAAACTTGTTTTGCAGGAATCTGGTGACGACCTCCTCCTCTCCGACTCTAGCACGGGTTCCAGCGTCAGCCAGATTTCTTACCAAGATGAAGGATACAATTCAATCATCAAATGCATAATTTCATATCACCAAGAAACCAAATTGAGTGAAGTAAATGACAGCCTCATCTCCAGGACCTGTGGAATTCACTTGAAAGCCTGGAGTGCAGTTTCTGCTTTGGGAACTTCAGGGGTGATGCTAACGTGTTGGAATCCCAGTATCATAGGAGGAAAAATAAAATGGCAAGAAAAGTTCTCCCAAAGTACGTCACACTATCTTCTTAATTCTAGCAAAACAGATTGGGTTCTGACTAATGTTTATGGACCACCAAACAGCAATCATAAGAGGGATTTTTTCAAAGAGATTTATCAAATTAGAAATAGCTAGAATGGTCCATGGATAATAGTAGGTGACTTCAACATTATCAGATACTCCTCGGAAAGAAATGGAAGCAATGACCACTCAATACACTCAACAGAATTCAACAACTTTATTGGCTTCCAGATGCTCTATGAGATTAACCTGAGCAACCACTGCTTCACTTGGTCAAACCACTAAACCCACTCTCTCCAAACTAGATCGGTGCCTCATTTCACTAGATTGGCTCTCTCTTTTTTCCCAAAGCTTTCCTTTCACCTTTGGCAAAAACTACCTCAGACCACATCCCCATAACATTAGAGCTCAAGCAAACTCTATGGGATTCAAGGAGGTTTCATTTCGAAAATTTCTAGTTCACTGTCCCTGGTTCCGATGACTTGATCAAATTTTGGTAGAGCACTGCTCCATCGGCACAAGATTCTACAGCAAACTTGGTATCTAAACTGAGAAATCTTAGGAGGAATCTAAACAAGTGGAACCGATCAACAAATGAAAATATCATCAAGAAGAAAGGAGAAATCAAGCAACAAATTCAATGACTCGACAAGTAGGAAGACAAAAATACTCTTACGGATATTGAAATTAATCAAAGAGAGAAACTAATAACTGAACTGCAACAGGTTCTCCTACAAGAAGAAATTATTTGGAGGCAACGATCAAGTGCTAACTGGCTAAGGTATGGAGATAAAAACACTAAGTTCTTTCGCATGACAGCAATGACCAGGAAAAGAAAAAACACAAATATGTGGATAGAGGACCAAGGAAAGATAATGGAGAATCAAGATCAGATTAAATCTACATTCTTCAAGTTTTATCAAAACTTGTTGAGCACAAAAGGTAGTTCAAGTGTTCGGTTGAACTAGGAGGACTTGTATCCTGATCCCCATGAGAATCTTGATGAACTAGAAACCCCATTTTCAGAGGAAGAAATTAAAAATGCCCTCTTCAGCCTTACAAAAGAAAAATCCCCTGGACCAGATGGTTTCTCAATATCCTTTTATCAACACTTCTGGGAAGTCATCAAGATTGATCTAATCAAGCTATTTTCAGATCTGCACTCTGGGAAAACTGATCTCAGCAGATTAAATTACTCCTATGTTGCATTGATCCCAAAAAACATGGAAATCAAGCAAGCGATTTCAGACCCATAAGTTAATTGCATGGAATGCTGAAAATTTTCACAAAAACTCTAGCAATCAGACTCTCTAAATTTATCGACCGGCTTGTAAATAATTCACAATCAGCCTTCATTAAAGAAAGACAAATCACTGACTGCTATCTAACAGCTATGGAGACCATCTCCTATTGTTACAAATCAAAATAGGAGGGACTTGTTTTCAAAATTGATTTTGAGAAGGCATTTGACAAAGTCAACTGGTCTTTTCTCCTCACCATACTAGAAACCAGAGGATTTGGCTCAAAATGGAGGACCTGAATTCAAAATATCTTGACTAGTAGTAAGATGGCTCTCCTCATCAATGGTAAACCTTCAAATTGGATTCGAAATAGGGTGACCCTATCTCCCCATTGCTTTTTGTGTTAGTAGTAGATGCTCTTACCCAAGTGCTCAAAAAGGCCACCTCAAACCATCTAATATCAGGAATTGGGCATCCAGATGTAACAGGAAAAATACTAAGCATTCAATATGCAGATGATACCCTTTTAATGAGCAATGCAAGCAGACACCATGCCTCAGTTCTAAAATTCATCCTCTATGCATTCGAGCTATCTTCGGGATTAAATATCAACCATCAAAAAAGCAATCTCTTTACTCTTGGAATTCCAAAAAATGAGAGCAAAATTCTGGCACAAATAATTGGTTGCACTCTTTTAGAATTGCCAACAACTTATCTAGGATTCCCACTTCACCATTGCAAGCCAATAGCAAATGATTGGAGATTTATGGAAGAGAAGATAGAGAGGAAATTATTAGGCTGGAAAGGTAAGGTCCTCTCACTTGGTGGCCATCTAACCCTTGTAAACTCGGTGCTTAGTTCGATACCCATCTATTGGATGTCCTCACTGTTGATACCCCAACAAGTTTTGGATAGAATTGACAAGAGACAAAGGAGTTTTTTGTGGAAGGAGGATAAACAATGCAAAGGAATTCACTGTTTAGTTAATTGGAAACAAGTTTGTAGACCAAAAAGAGTGGGAGGATTAGGAATTATTAATTTAAATCTCCTAAATAGATGCCTGCTTCAAAAATGCTAGTGGAGTTTCTACAAGGATCAAAACAGGGTGTAGAGGATTCTAATAAAAAACTTGTACTATCATAATGAGATTCCAAGCCGGATGAAAGGAAAGCATCTAAAATTTGCATCAACAGTCTGAAAAAGCACGGTGAAAGTGAGAAAGCTCCTTCACCATAGTGTTCAATTTTTGCTTGGAAACAGGAGCGAAGTCTCTCGTTGGCACGACCAATGGACTGATGATAGATCTCTAAAAGAAAACTATCCGATTTTGTTTCACCTGACATCTCTTCCACAACTTTCAGTTCAACAATTCAAAAATCAACTGGACATCAAAAGCATCTTTAGTGATGAGACTATCATGATCTTGAAAGACAAAATCCAAAGTTTCAGGTGTTGCACCGAAAATATAATCCTTACAGAGGAACCTGATAAAGCAAAATGGAAATGGACAGCTAATGGGCGGTTCTCAATCAGAGATTGCTACCATTTTCTTAGCAACGGAGGTATCTGGTCAGCATTCGCCAAGAAAATCTGGTATGTTCTCATTCCAGAGAAAACGAAGGTCTTCACTTGGCTTCTATATCATAATAGAATCTTAACTACTGAAAATCTCCAACGAAGAAAAGTACAGCAAATGTTTTACTGCCCATTGTGCTATGCTGCTCCTGAAATAACAAATCACTTGTTCATTTCTTGCTCTTATGCCTCATTTATTTGACAAACAATTACTTCTAAACTTCACATCCGAGACACACCCTCATTAATAGAAGACCTTTGGGATAGTTGGCGAGAATAACTCCCTTCAGAAATTATTAAGAAAGACTGGGATGTCATTGCATCAATCACCTGCTGGTTAATCTGGAAGAAAAGAAGCAGAAGACTATTCCAATTTGAGGCACTCACGGTAACTACCATGTTCCAGCAAATCTGTTAAAAAATTCGAAGCTGGACATCAACTATGGAGGGTAAGTAAAAAATGATAAGATAGGATTTTATATTTATCAGTTTAATTTTAACTTTATAAATAATTAAAAATAGATAGAAAATAGTGATTCAGATCGAATCCACAGGTAGTATTTTAGTTTTGAAATCTTTAATTTTAATAAATTTTTTTGAAAATAAAATTAAAGTCAAAAAATAAAATTAAAAATAAAAATTAAATAATGTGAAAAAATAAACTTGATACTAAGATCTACTATTTAAATTTTAGTATTTACTTGCAATAAAATTAAAGAGCAAAAAAATAAATTTTATTTTTTTAAATTTAATTCAAAATTTAAATACATAAAATTAAAAAAAATTAAAATAAAATTAAAATAGGCTGATCTTTGATTTTGGATCGCCATTGGCGTGAACATGGCATAGGAGATAGCTTTTCTTCATAGCACCTATTGCCTTGAATCAGCCTCAAACCCAAGCATGGCTCCCATCCTTGACCGTAGCTTTTCCATGACCAAAGATAATGAATTCTGGGGGCTTGGAATCCATTAAATAGAGTTAGGAGGGCTAGATTCTTTTGTTTCTAGCCAATATGGGATTAAAGAGGAGTTCTGATTATCAAATATGAAGAAATCTTGGTAAAAATCAGATTAAAAGAGTCCCTGATCGAATTCTATACAATTTCATGAGTTTTGGCCATTGGATCTTAATCAAATAGTCCAAAAAAAAACTAAAAATCAAGTTTTAAAAGTCCATATTAAGTTTAATTAAATTCTGGCCATTGGATTGAGCAATTGGGTGGTTTTGGGCCATTAGATTGCATCAAAAATCATACTAAAATCCTTTTCCTAGTCGATTGAACATGGGCTGTCCGATCGAAGTTTGGAGTGAGTACTGCCATCGGATCATGCAATGGGGAGATTAATCATTGCTGGGAGCCTTTATCAACCATTGGATTGAAGTTTGGAAAAAATCAAATCATTAGATCATGATTAGGAGCATTTGGGACCGTCAGATTGCGCAGGAGATCCTGGCTGTTTGAATCAAAGTAGGATTAACTCCCTGCCATTGGATCTAAATTGCAAACCACTTGGATCATCCGATCATGCCATTACTGTAGCTGTGGACCACCTAGACCAACTGCACCATTAGCCATGACCAATCAGCACCTATTGTCACCATGTGAAAAGAGCAAAATGTTCTGTGAGCCGCAATAGATTTTCTATAAATCCTTTAAGGGTCCACCATGTGGCAACCTGTGATTTGCTGCCTTCTATTGAGCTGGCGATCCATGCCTGGTTCGTGGATCGGTGGATTGGCTTCTATAACTAAGCTAGCTTGGACGGCGCGTTGACTGAGCCAGGACGAGCTGGTTGAGCCGACTGTAGTGGCTTGGCTGGACGAGCCGACTGAGTCGAATCTAATTTTTTTATTTTTTATTTTTTAAAAATTCATATCTAATCTATTTTAACTCCAATTTACTTTTTCGACTAAAAAAATGAGCTCTTTTTATTGATAAATATATTTTTAAAAAATAATAAATAAAAATATTTAATTTTTTAAAAATAAAAATAAATTAATTAATAAATTAATATTTTTATTGATAAATTTATGGTACTTATCACACTCTCCAACTTAAGCTTTGCTCATCCTTAAGTAAAGAAAGAATTTAGTTTTAGATACCTTTTAACTTTAGAGTTTTAAATTTTGTCCAAGCAATTTTCAAAATGGCCACTAATATTCAATAGAGCTTAAGTGAGGTAGGTCATTGGAGTATTAGTACTTATCAATATAAAAATTAAGTGAAGAACATTAAATTTTTCTAAACTTTTTAAAAATTACTCCTATCTTTATCTTTGAATTATTTAAACTTTCATATGGACAAGTGTATTGCTACTTCTATCCTTTATTTATTAAAAAATTTTATTCATATTGCCCACTTTTTGATGTGAATATCATTGCTTACTTAGCCAACAGGATTCGATTATTCCATAAAAAATCAATATATATATTTTTTAATGTTATACCACTACTAAGTGCCTTATTTTCTTAAGCTTTCTTTTTAATCCATATAGCGAGTCTTGGGCCAATGATTTCAAAACCAGTTAACTTTAGGATACTAGATATAAAATATTCCTCAGGCTTACTAGCTCGAATCAAATAGGCTACGAGTTAAAACTAGCTTTACAATGAGCTTCTTTATCCTTTCCATCTTTTGATGTAAAACTCAATGCTTGCTTAGGCAAAGAGGCCCGATTACTCAGTGAAAAGTACTTGAAAACTATTTTTATTTTAAATTTTTTTATATATAAAAAAATATATAGTTATCCTACATAAGCCCATAAAAAGTAGACTCTTCTCTGATGTTGGTAGAAAAAATTAAAAGTGCTTAAAAAAAAATTATTTATGCTCTAGACTTAACTCTTTATTAGATTTTCTTAATACTTAGTCCCCCAATATCTCATAAATTTTTTGATCTATGCATTATTTTTTTAAAAAAATACTTAGTTCAACTCGATTCTTAAGCATAATTGGGTGTTTAAATGCTAAATACTAACTTCTTTGAGGACTTAAAAATTTTAAAAATTTTTATTATTCTTCTCTTAACTTAATCGATATTATCCTTAATGGAGAAAGAAAAATAAGGTATAATAAAGAATAAAAAAGAATACACCTAACTTAATATATATATGGTCCAGCATGTGCCTTTAAAAATTTGACTCTCCCTTCAATTTATTCAAAATATCTTTTAAAAAATAAACTAAAAAAAAGATGTAAAAAAACTAAATATTAGGTTGCCTTCCAATAAGTGCTAAGTTTACCATCCTCAGCCAAACACAAGGTAGCTTACCTATCCTGTATCAAATATTGGATTGATAAATTCCAATGATTTTGCATTACCAATCTTAGGAAGACAATTTATGATCCCTTTATTGATATATTCATTTTGAATTATGGGAAGATAGGATGTGACCCCATTCTCAGACCCTTGTTTGTCAAGAATTTCTGCTATTTATTCTTTTAAAATGCTCATAAATTAAGTTTTTGGATTAGGAGTTAAGTTTGATACTTTGGATACTGGAAAAGTGACTAAAGATGGGTTTAATTCTAAAGATAAATTAATATGATCTTGCTTAAACAACTCTATTGATACTTCCATATGCCTTTTGATTTTTATAAGAAGAACCGACTTCTAGGATTGAAGAAAATAGGACTTTAGGTTTATAGGTCTTAGGTAAATTATCCATTCTCTTTGTTCCTATATCTATCTCATTTAAATTAGAACTAGCATCAGTACTAGTTTTAAGCTCAGGTTCTTCTATATGGTTAGTTTCAGTACTAATCTATTTCTCTAAATTTTTATTTTGGCTAGCATAGTTGAAGGAAAATCCTGATTTCTCGGATCAGGTTCGTTCAGATCTGATTAGATCGAAAGGCATATTTCAAAAATTTTTTCTTAGATCCTAATCAGATCTGACATTTTTCAGATCTATTTTTATGATCTGATAAACAAAAAAATTAAATTAAATTAAATCTAAATTAGTTTTATCTTGATATGGGTAATTCGATTATCCGTTGATGATCTTGCTGATTGCTTGAGGTTCTAGATCTAGCCATGCAAGTGCCTGGCCTCTCTCAATATCCACTCAAACTGGATTTAGAGATCTTCTTCTTCTTTATCATGTCTCTAAAAATTAGATCTGGATCTGATTTGGAGGATCTTCGAAACTCCTTTCGAAGATCAGCAGTCATCTCTACAGCGGTGCGGCCTTCTTTCTTTCTCGTCAGCCTTTTCTTGCCTGAATCACACTAGTATGAAGGCCCAACTTTCTTGGGCATGGAGAGGAGAGAGATGGCCTGAAGGTGGCATGGAGAAAGGAGAGGGACAGCCTTGGGGCATGGCTAGGAGAGGAGTCTCTAAAAGTTGGACGCAGACAGGTCTTTATATAGACCTTACTGCGCCATGCAGTGCCACATCACCCCAGTCAATCACGTTGCTTCATTTAATTAGATCTAAATTTGATTGATGGGATGACATCACCTGATCCAATCAGATGAGAGACCCACAGATTCATCCTAAGGTGGCACCTAAGATTGATCAAAGTCTATAGGTGAGGGTCACCTAGTTTGAATCCAAGAAGTAACCTGGAGTCCCATCCGTATGGGACTCCAAGCATCCCTATCGATGGGCACACGCCATCCTAGGCATGCACCCCCTTCTTTCTAATTTCTAGGGAGGGGACAAGCCCCTATCTATTCTTCAATAAGTGCATGACACATGGACAGATGTCCAAGGGTCAAAGGTCAACGTTTGACCAAAGTCAAAGGATAAGAATTAGCAGATGATGAAAAATGGCAGGTGTTGTCTTAAATTTATCTTATGAATTAAGAAAACCCTTTTCTAACCTGGACAAGCTTCAGTCAGACCAAGTAATGGTACCTGAGTGAGCACAAACTCATTTGGCTCAGTTGAGATAACTTTTAATGATAGAAAAAGAAGAATGTTAGGTTCAATCGTGTGCTAGCACGATTTCCTTGAACCTAATTGAATCTAATTCAAATCAATTGAACTGGATTAGTCCAATTGATGATATCCAGATCCAAACCATTATTTTTGTGATCCAGTTAGGTTTAGTTCTGTATAGTAATGGGATATGTCGTGATCTCCATCATCGACATCATCAAAACTTCTTTTGATGGATCAGAATTCTTTTAATTCAGACAACTGGAATGATCGATCATCTAAATCATTCTAATTGCTCCCAAAATCTAGCAGTGACACATAGCAGTATATGGTGGCAACCTATCAAAACTAAAGATGAACCTCTCGATGCAGCTACTTGTCTGATTAAGTTCTTCTATCTTAAGCTTCGATCAGATTAGGGTTAAGGTGAACTCATCAAATCCTAATTTCTATCATATAATTTAATCATTTGATTCAAGTCTGATGTGAAAATCTTAATAGAAACTCTTTCTATTATTTCACTCTCTACCATGGCCATGGGCTTATGGACTTGATTCTCATGATCATCATAGGGCTGCTCCTCATCCACCGAGGTAGATAGATTCCATCTTGGTACAATCCAATTTCTACAATGAACATGCTATAGCCAATATACACCTCAGGGTTTCGAATGGCTAGGAGACTGTATCATGGTGTAGTCAAACTATAACACCCTCAAGGTGAACTATTGATACACCTTAGGTCAAAAAATCAGACACACCACTGCAGCTTCGAGTCAGTCATCGATGAGAAGGTAGACTTTCTTATGACTACTCGAGGTGGTCACGCTCAGTGTCCTTGTTCTCTAACGAATACCTTGTTAGATATGTGTGCCCTAGAAGCCAGAATTGGCTGATACTTGTAATACACTTCTAAGGACAAAATTATAATTTTGACTATAAATAACAAAATGGATTATTTTCTATCACATATGTGTATTTAGTGTCTGTGATACATCTCTTGAGTTAATGGTAATGATAATTCTTATTTTCAATAGTTGAAAATTTAAGATAAGAATTTTTATTATTAACTCATAAAATGCTCATAATCGTAGGATCATCATGAGGATGATGATTGATCCAAAAAATTAGTGTACAATCGCTTCTTTGTAGTAGATGAGTCTTGAATTTATGGTGTAGAGACATCGGAGCAAGAGTATAGATACTCGTTAGAGAACGAGGGCACTGAGTGTGACCACCTCGAGTAGTCATAAGGAAGTCTACCTTCTCGTCGATGACTAACTCGATGTTGCAATGGTGTGTCTAGTTCTTTGACCTGAGGTGCATCGACAGTTCACCTTGAGGGTGTTATAGTTTGACTACACCATGACTCGATCTCCTAGCCATTCGAAATCCTGAGATGAATGTTGGCTATAGCATATTCATTATAGGAATTAATTACACCAAGATGGAATCTATCTACCTTGGTGGATGAGGAGCGGCCCTATGATAATCATGAGAATCAAGTCCATAAGCCCATGGCCATGGTAGAATGTGAAATAATAGAAAGAGTTTCTATTTTCTAATTTCACATTGGACTTGAATCGAATGATTAAATCATATGATAGAAATTAAGGTTTGATGAGTTCACCTTAACCCTAATCTAATTGGGGCTCAAGATAGAAATACTTAATCACACAAGTAGCTACACCGAGAAGTTTGTTTTCAATTTTGATGGGTTGCCACTATATGCTGCTAGGTATCACTGATGGATTTTGGGAGGAACTAGAATGATTTTGATGATCGATCATTCTAGTTGTCTGAACAGAAAAGTTCTGATCCATCGAAAAGAGTTTCGATGATGTCGATGATGGAGATCATGACATGTCCCATTACCATATAGAACTGAACCTAACTGGGTCATACAGATAAGAATTTGGATCTAGATATCATCAATTGGACTAACCTAGTTTAGTTGATTTGAATAAGATTCAATTAGGTTCAAGGAAATCGTGCTAGCACACGATTGAGCCTAACGTTCTCCTTTTCTTATTATTAAAAGTTATCTCGACTGAGCTAAATGAGTTTGTGCTCTCTTAGGTACCTTTACCTAGTCTAACTAGAGCTTGTCCAAGTCAAAAAAGGGTTGTCTTAATTTATGAGATAAATTTGAGACAACACCTACCATTTTCCATCACCTGCTAATTCTTGTACTTTAACTGGTCAAACGTGACCTTTGACCTTGGCATTACCATGGTCACGCACTTGTTGAGAGCAGATAGGGCTTGTCCCTCTTTAAATTGGAAAAAAGGGGTGATGCATCTGGCACCTATGGATAGTTGCTGGATACATTGATGGGATCCAGGTTGTTTGTTGGGATCTCACTATAGATTGACCAATCTTGGCACCCCTTAGAGAATCCATGGGTTCTCATCCCAAAATAATATCTTTTGAATGAAAGTAATATATGGCCGAGGAGCGCACTACATGCGCAATAGAGTCTATACATAGACCCTGTCATGCCCACTCTTAAAACTTCTCTCCTTAGCCATGCCCCAAGGCTGCCCCTTCTCTCTCGATGCAACATCCGCCCGTCTCTCTCTTCACCTCTTCACAAAGCGGTCAGGCAGGCAAAGACTAACAGAAAAGGAAGAAGCACACTACTGTGAGACATGGGATCTTCAAAAGGGTACTTTTGAAGATCTCCAAATCAGGCTATATCTAATTTTGGAGAAAAGAAAGAGAAAAAGATCTCCACATCCAGCTGAGTGGATACGTAGGTCAGGCTTACGTGGCTAGATCTAGAACCTCAGAAAGGTTCCATAGGATCATAACGGAAATACAGATTATCCAAAATCAAGGTAAATTAATTTTAGATAATTTAATTTTATTTTTTTAATTATCATAGTATAAAGTAATCTAAAAAAGTATTAGATCTAATCTAGATCTGAGAGAAAAATTTTTTGAAAAATGCCTCGATTCAATCAGATCTGAACGAACCTGATCCAATAATGTAGTGATTTTAGATTTTATTAAATTAATTTTAGGTCTAATTTAATCTGAATTAGTAGATTAGATAATCACATGAGATATAATAAATTTCTAAATATTAACCAATAGAAATAACGAGTTTAATCAATCTAATTTGTATGAGATACATAATTAGACAGAATAGAATTATCTATTGCTATGTATTTTTTTTTTTATAAAATATAATTTAGTATTTATTTTTATTTTTGATATTATAAATATTATTATTAGATCTAAAATAGAAATAAAATAAAAATTAATTTTTCATATGAGTTGATAGTTGCATGTTTAGACTAGTTGTAGAATAGTACTGCAAAAGGGCTAGATAAATCCTATTTGATAGATCAAATTAATTAATTTTTTAGATGATTATGGATAATTAGATTGAAAAATATGCATTGTGATATATACAAGACATGATTAGTCGATATAAGACTATTTTTAAGATCTATTATCTTTATTTTTATAGTATTTCTGATAAGACGTTTTCCTTGGCCATCCGATCATAAGAATAAAGTAGCGGCTTAAAGATCCTCTCCTCCCATTCGATGAAGTGTTCTTTGATGAGGGTGTGTTGCGCGTTCATCCTTAATAAAATTGAAAAACTTACTTTCGCAAAATCTTTAGATCTTGAAATCTTATGAATCTTTTTTACCATGTTATGAATATCAATTAGGTCTAAAATAAAATTCAGACTAAGACTAGTATAATATTGGGTTCAAACTTGGGTAACGGTTGATCAATCGAATCAAGAGTCGGTAGATGGGATCAACATGCTTAAATGACCAGCTAAAGATAAGTCTGGTCAAGATCGATCATATGAGTGATCATCAAGTAAGACCAATTAGACTCAGAGGTTAGAATTGGTAGCACTTGATTGGTTCTATCCTAATTGGTGTCTAAGATAGTCTGGCGATACGACCGACTGATTTTTAATTAGGAGCTACTCGACTCAAAACGTTCTTGTCGAGTTAATGCATACCCTTCACCGATCTCACTTACTCTGTCCACTCCTTTGTGAGGTATCAATGATTCGAGTCATAATCTAGTTAGGCCATATATAGTGGGAATAGTCTAGTTTATGAGACCTAAATCAAATCTCCCTAAGAAAAGATTAAGTCTGGTCTCCACCATTATAGATTGTGGCCCTTTCGAGGTTGATTGTTCTCGACTGGTTACAGTGCTCATTGCACCGAAAAGATGCAACCATTCTATTAGGCATTTGATGTACAGGCTGGAGGATGAATTTGCTTTTATTAGATTGTGAGAGACCCAATAGGAATCTAATCTTCAAATGGTGTTCTGACTTAACTAAGGAGGGATCAATATTTTTAACATGAGATTATAAATTAGAGGTCAATTTGGTGCATTTCAAAGATCATTGAACAGAGTTGTTCACTTATTAGCATCCCATCACCAATAACTGTTAGTGAGTTGATGAGTTGATGGAATCCACATCACTAGAAATCAGTAACTCATGGAGATTTAATTTCTACAGAAGAGTGTAGGACAAGAAAATAGTTGAGTAATTTATTTTAAAATAAAATTAATAAAGAAATTTTGACAATCTCTAGAAATTGCATCCAATCACTAGCACGAATCTTGGATACCATAGACTACCGGACCAATTATAAGATTGGCTCCGATACTTCAAAAATCATTTTGGGTTCAAATGTAACTCATGTATTAAACTAGGACCCTCCCACCTTACCAGCTCATCCATTTGTTGATAGAGCATCTCTGCATAGTAGATGATGAAGATATAGGCCGATACCACATTGGGCTCGAGTCTGATGAGCTTCAACGCCAACATGAGGATCTCGACTGGCTGGAAATTTCACTTTACAGGAGATGCTTGTGAATAGAGTCGCGCAGCCAAATACCAAGTCACTAAACGATTTATCAAGGCTAAGATGTGTATGGGTAGTCAGTCCAAGATCATTGTCTGATGATGATCAAAGACTTGGAAGAGCTTGAGAAGTTCAAAGTGAGGTTAGACTTGGATCTGTAGAATGATATAATTCTGCAATCCTTGACTGATGTGTATGGGCAGTTCATCATGAACTATCATATGCATAAACTTCAAAATTCCTTGGCCGAACTTATGAACATGCTGGTTACCGCTGAGCTTTTCATAAAAGGTTCTAAAGGCTCAGTACTTGCTATGAAATAGACTTCTTCCAAGAGAAAGTTTTTTGAAAAGAAGAAAAAGTCTGCAGAAAAGCAAAAGATGGAAGGAGGAAAGAAGAAAAAGGCAGAGCTGAAAAAGAAAGCCGCTGACAAAGAAAAGTATTTCCATTGCAACAATGATGGCCATTGAAAGCAGAACTACCTTACATACCTGGCCACCCTAAAGAAGGAGGAAGGTCCTTCTGGAGGTATGCTCATTATTGAGTCTAACCTTATGATTTCTTCTGTATCCAGTTGGGTGCTTGACTCTGGTTCTAGTGCTCACTTGTGCACTTCTATGCAGGGTCATGAGGATAGCAGGAGGCTGAGAGATGGTGAGATGATCCTGCACGTCAAAAATAGAGTAAGAGTTACTGTCATAGCTGTGAGAACATATCCTCTTCGACTATCATCTAGTTTAGACTTAGTATTAAAAGACTGCTATTATGTACCTACAGCAAGCAGGAATTTGATTTCTATTTCTTGCCTTACATTAGAAGGCTATGTAATTAGTTTTCTTAAGGACCATTGTAATATTCTTTATAAAAAAAATAAAATTGCAAGTGGTTTCCTTATTAACGATCTTTATCAATTACATGTTGATATATCTATTTTTAATTTTGAGCAAAATGTGAATGCCATAAAATCAAAATGACATAGGGATAGTCCAAATGATAGATATCTATGGCACCTAAGATTAGATTATATAGTAGAAGATAGGATTAACAAATTGAAAAAAATCAGGCTATTGAGTCCGTTGACTTTTGAGTCATATCTAATTTGTGAATCTTGTCTTCATGGCAAAATGACTAAACTCTCTTTTATAGGACATGGAAAAAGGGCCATGGATCTTCTTGCACTAGTACATATAGATGTGTGCGGCCCATTTGATGTGCCGGCTAGAGGCAACTTTGTCTACTACATAACCTTTATCGATGATTCATTTAGGTATGGGTATGTGTATCTTATGAGACATAAGTCTACAGCCTTTGAAAAGTTCAAAGAATTTAGACATGAAGTAGAAAAGCAAACTGAAAAACCCATTAAGGTTCTTCGATTAGATCAAGTAGGTGAATACCTTAGTTGAAAATTCCTAAACTATCTTAAGAAAAATGACATAGTCTCTCAATGGACTCCACTAGGAATACCTCAACTCAATGGGATTTCAGAACGAAGGAACCCGACCCTATTGGATATGGTCCAATCCATGATAAGCTTCACAGACCTTCCAGATTTTCTTTGGGGATACTGTTCGATAACTACAATATACATACTGAATAGGGTTCCTTCTAAAATTATTTCTACCATACTGTATGAGATATGACATGGTAAGAAACCAAGTCTGAGTCATCTCAGAATTTGGGGTTGTCCAGCTCATGTCAAAAGACAACAAGCGGACAAGTTAGAGTTTAGGTCCTTCAGAGCTCGATTCATAGGATATCCTAAAGAGTCATTAGGATACTATTTCTACATTCCAGAAGACCACAATGTGATTGTGAGTCGACATGCCATCTTTCTTGAAAAATAGTTTATTCAAGATAGCGGCATTGGAAAGCAGATCAAGCTTGATGAGAAAGTCTCACAAGTACAATGAGCTAAGGACCAATTGGAACCAAATCAGGTTGAGCCAATAAGAACACTACCTCCTCCACCTCGTAGATCGGAAAGAGTTTTTCGTCCTCCTGAAAGATACTTAGGTATTATTTCAGAGAAAGTAGAGAAAATGTTCCTCGTAGGTAATGGTGCTCATGGTGATGATCCCAAAACCTACAACGAGGCGATATCAGATATCGACTCCGAGAAATGGCTAGAGGCAATGCAGTCAGAAATTGACTCGATGCACTCAAACCAAGTCTGGACCTTGGTAGATCCACCAGAAGGTATAGTACCTATTGGGTGTAAATGGATCTTCAAGAGAAAGATTGGTGCAGATGGAAATGTGGAGACATTCAAGGCTAGACTAGTGGCAAAAGGTTATAGTCAATGCGAAGGCATTGACTATCAGGATACCTTTTCCCCAGTGGCTATGCTAAAATCCATCCGCACATTGCTTGCTGTTGCAGCCTATTTTGATTATGAAATATGGCAAATGGACGTGAAAATGGCATTCCTAAATGGATATCTTGAGGAAGATATCTATATGGAACAGCCGCTAGGTTTCACATCCAGTGATACTGATCACAAGGTTTGCAAGCTGCAAAGGTCCATATATGGACTTAAGCAAGCATCTCGAAGCTGGAACACTCATTTCAATGATGTGATCAAAAAGTTTGGTTTCATCAAAAATGAGGAGGAAGCCATGTGTCTTCAAAAAGGTCAGTGGGAGCGCTGTTGTCTTCCTCGTATTGTACGTGGATGACATCCTCCTTATTGGGAATGATATTTCCATGTTGACCACAGTTAAAATATGGTTATCTAAAGAATTCTCCATGAAAGACCTAGGAGAAGCATCCTTTATTCTAGGAATTAAGGTCTATAGAGATAGACCGAATAGGATGCTAGGACTTTCACAGAAGATGTACATAGAGGAAGTACTAAAGAGGTTTAGTATGAAAAACTCTAAGAGGGGTTTAGTACCCTTCAGGCATGGCATTCATCTTTCCAAGAAGATGTGCCCTAGCACACCTGAGGAAATAGAACGCATGAGCAAGATCCCTTATGCTTCAGCAATAGGGAGCCTCATGTATGCCATGTTATATACACGACCTGATATAGCCCATGCTGTGAGTGTCACAAGCAGATATCAGTCAAATCCAGAAGAAGAACACCGGATTTCTGTGAAATGTATCCTTAAGTACTTGAGAAGAACTAAGGATATGTTGTTGGTCTTTGGTAATGGAGAACTCCAAGTCCAGGGATATATAGACTTGGATTTTATGTCTGATATAGATGATCGAAAGTCGGCATCTGGGAGTCTATTTTTTATGCAATGGTGGAGCTGTCAGTTGGAAGAGTTCTAAACAAACAATAATAGTAGATTCCACCATGGAAGCAGAATACATCGCCGCATCAAAAACTGCAAAGGAGGCATTTTGGTATAAGAAGTTTGCCATAAAGGTCAGAGTAATGCCATCAGATG
>QRFJ01004896.1:89131-193911 GCA_006176705.1 Cocos nucifera
AGAGAGGAGAACGCAGCCTTGGTGTGGCAAACTTTGATCTCAAATTCAACTTTTATTCTCTCATTTGTTGAGATATAAGGGCACAGAGGTCTTATATTATCAGACCTCTGCTTGCAATCCAGCTTCTCTTAATTCCACAACCAATTCACAAACCCTCTTTAAATGAAATACAGATCTAAATCTGAAATTGGTAGCGAACTAGAGTTCCTTGCGAATTATCATATACTATAGGAAGGCGTGGCACTAACGACCAAGATCAAAGTTAGGTTATAAGAGCAGACTCACTAATTGGAATCCAAAAGAGAGGTGGAGTCCTTGTCCAACAAGGACTCCAAGACTCCTCCAAACTTGGGCACGCCACCCTTGGCGTGTGCCCTCCTCCTTGCTAGGTTCTGGCAGGGGGACAGGCCCCCACCAGCTCTCCAATAGGTGCATGACATGTGGTCAAAAGTCAAAGGTATCAATGGTCAACGTTTGACCAGTCAAAGGTAGACTTTTGACCAAAGTCAAAGAATAAGAAATGGCAGGTGACCAAAAATGGCAGGTAGTGTCTTACAAATAAGACAACCTTTTCTGACTTGGACAACCTCCAGTCAGACCATATGAAGGCCTCTGTGATTGAGCACAAACTCCTTTGGCTCAGATAGGACAACTTATTTATGATAGCAAAAGAAGAATGTTAGGTTCAATCGAGTGCTAGCACGATTTCCTTGAACCTAATTGAATCTCATTCAGATCAATTGAACTAGATCAGTTCAATTGATGATCACCAGATTCAAACCCTTGTTATTTGTGTGACCCAGTTAGGTTCAGTTCTGTATGGTAATGGGATATGTCATGATCTCTATCATTGACATCATCGAAACTCCTTTCGATGGATCAGAACTCTTCTGATTCGAACAGCTAGAATGATCGATCATCTAAATCATTCTAATTGCTCCCAAAATCCACCAGTGACACCTAGCAGTATATGGTGGCAACCCATCAGAGCTGAATGCGAACCTCTTGGTGCAGCTACCTGTGTGATTCAGTTCTTCTATCTTGAGCCCCGATCAGATTAGGGTTAAGGTAAACTCGTCAAACCCTAGTCTCTGTCATATGATGTAATCATTCGATTCAAGTCCAATATGAAAATCTAAATAGAAACTCTTTCTATTATTTCACTCTACCATGGCTATGGATTTCTGGACTTGATTCTCATGATTATCATAGGGCTGCTCCTCTACCACCGAGGTAGATAGATTCCATCTTGATGTCATCCAGTTCCTACAATGAACATGTCATAGCCAACATACACCTCAGGATTCCATATGGCTAGGAGATCGAGTAATGGTGTAGTCAAACTATAACACCCTCAAGGTGAACTGCCAATGCATCTCAGGTCAAAGAACTAGACACACTACTGCAGGCTGGAATTTTCCTTCACATAACAGGCTGAACATGAGAAAAGAGCAAGAGTTTCCTATCAAGGATATTATATGATAATACCTTAAAATTTTCTATATAAAATTCTGCTACCTAGGTATGAGATACCGATAGTTCTATGCAATTTATTGCAAGACTTATAAGTAAGTGAAATGTTTAAAAATGGTGAGAAATACCTAAATATTTTGGATGGAAGTTCTATTCCAATCCTAGCTTTAGAAATTGTCAAGCTTGTTTTCAACGATGTCATTTTAAGTTATTGTCACTATTGTCCATCTTTATGATAAATATGTTCTCTGTTAGCCTTTTGGGCAGGGATGGTTATCATTTATCAATAAAAAAGATTATTGTGATATTATTATGAATAATATTATAATAATACATAGATAATAAAAAAATAATATTTAATATTTACACAGCCTGTTAAGTATAATGTACACACCCAAGTTAGATTATGTCATCAATGTCTACATTTGGCATTATAGGCTTAGTCATCTTGACAAGAATTGGATAAATAGGTTATGTTGAGAGAAAAACCCTCAATATCAATGATTGTGAATCATTGATAGCCTATGAATCTTATCTTCTTGGGAAGATGATAAAGTCACCTTTAAATGAAAAAAGATAAAGGAGTCGATAAAGTTCTAAGTCTCATACATAGTGATGTATGTAGATCTGTGAACTTAAGTACCAAAGAAAGATATTAATATTTCATTATAGATGACCAATCTAGGCTTGGGTGCATCTGGCATGAATCATTTAAAATATTCAAATGATTCAATAATAAAATAAAAAAATAAAATGGATAAGGTATTAAAACTCTTCGATCAGATCAAGGAGGCGAATACTTATCCAATGAGTTTATGACATATCTAAGAGAGAATTGGATTCTCTCTCCATAGATTTTTTTTCGGAATACAATGTATCTAAAAGAAGAAATTAAACTTTATTAGACATGGTTCAATCTACGATAGGATTCACTAGTCTGCCTATTTCAGGGTTATGCTCGTATGGCTACTAGTTTTACTCTAAATTTATACCAAGTAAATCTGTTGTAAAGACTCCATATAGGATATGGATTGGGCATAGGCCTAGGCTCTCTCACCTTCGGGTTTGGAGTTGATCAGCCTATGTCGAAGATTTGCACACAGATAAACTTGAATCCTGGTCCAATAAGTGTTTAAGGATTATTAATTCTACTATGCTAAAGAACATAAGATGTTCATCAGTAGTAAGGCATTCCTTTTGGAATGGAGTTTCTTAGAAAAGAAACTAATGCCTGTCAAGTTGAACTTATAAAAGTTTGACTGGTAGAAAAGAATCGACGTAATCTAGTAAACCTACAGAATCGAATTTGATCAGATTAAACTCGAAGCCCATTAAAATGTCATCTTTAAAAAGATTCGGTAGAGTACCATGTTAGTTGGATAGATACTTCAGTATCTAGGTCCGAGATGGCGATCATGTTGAGCTCGATGAGAACAACTAGGATCCGATCACCTATAGGGATACAATATAGTGGCCTGACTTTGAGAAGTGGCTTGGAGCCATTTGATCCAAATTGAAGTCAATGGACACTAGTTGGTTCACCTGAAGGGATAAAACTCATTGGATGTGAATAAATTTTTAATAGGATCAGAGTAGCACAGACGGGAAGATAAGGACCTATAAAGTCAATCTGAGTATCATCTCAGAGTTTGAACATACGTTCTGAATGTATATCTTTGTTATGAACAAAGATAAACCCTATATTTATAATTGGACAAAATATTTTGTAGTATTATTTATTATGATGTTTGAGGATAAAATTCTCTTAATCAGGAATAGCATACCAGCATTGTAAGAAATAAAGGTTTTGCGGTCATTTTATTTCTCCATGTACGAGACTAGACATGGTATACTCACTAGAGATAGTGAGCATAAATCAGTCTGATCCCAGTGAGAGCCACTGAAAGATTGTATAGACAATCCCTAAGTATTTGTAAAATACTATGGCTCAGTGACACAAATATAGAAGTACTAACTTAAAATATGTGGATGTTTTAATTTCAAATGACAATAAGAGAATGTTGGATTATACCCTAATTATAGGAGCAATTTGCTGGAAAGGGTCCAAGCAGTATACTTTAGCCTATTCAGTTAGTGATGTTGAGTACATCATGGTATATGATGCTGCCATGTAAGCTACACAGTTGATGAGGTTCATTAGCTAGTTGGAAGTGGCACCCTCCACCAATGGTCCGGTCCTATCATAGCATTGGAGCCATAGCTCAAGCTAAAGAATCCAAGGACCAGCATATTCTGCATCGCTTTCACCTTAGATATTAGATCTGAGTGACGTCGATCTTTAGAAGATCGATGTAAAAGAAGAAGTTGATTGACCTATTTGCTAAGACCTAGAAACTAAATAGTTCTATGAACTCAAGTGAAAGATAGGATATTTAATATCATTCTGATTGACTTTAGTCTAAATGAAAGTTATTAAAAAATGTATCCTAAAGCCAATCATCTAAGTGGTAGATGATTAGAATTAGTATATGAATTATCTAATAATAATAGTTATTTGGTTGATTCATCATAAAAGTTCTATCTTCCTTAAATGAACTCCTAAATTATGATGAAGTTCTTAGAACCACAAATAATTGATAAAGGAGAATTTATCAAATGGTTTTTAAATTATTCACGATCAAATGATAAGTTATTAACAAGGATGATAACTTATCGAGTGTAGGTCGCTGTATGCCATATACGTTGGTTATCCTCATAACCAAGTGGTGTGGAGATACTGGTATGGCATCCAGATGAGATGTAGGAGTACATTTGTACTAAATGTGACTAATGTAGCACTCTACTATTAAGAGTAGCTAGCTAGGGCCAATGGGTATAAGTATCCCTCCGATCTGAGATCACCACAGTGTCGTGCAAGCAACTCACTGTACTTTGGTGCCAGACTGTCTATATTTCTAATATAGATTCGAAAGGTTTCTAGGTATAGTCAAGTACTTATAAAATTGGTGTGTGAGTCAAGATGGGATTGACTACTCTTGATTAACTTTAGGAAGAGAATGACTTGTTGTATTTCAATTTAGCAAAACCTAGGCCTGGGTAATCATCGTGAGGTGTCATGGGATTTGCAAAATTTTGAGACACAATAGAGATGACTTGTATGAGTGTTGACAGCATACTCAAAGTCATCTTGAGCATTTGTTCATAGGGATGAATTATACAATAACCGTAGGCTAGGGTTCTAAGAATGTTGCTTTGCATATATTCGACCTATTCGGACATTAGGAATTATTGCTAGATAGAAACTTTAATTGATACAAAAATTAGTTTCTATGCTACCGACTTAGATTTGAACCTATAGGATCATACACATTAGAGCTTGTAACCTGATCAAATAGTTAATTGATGATTGAGAATCATTCTAAGGTCAATCCATCAATACGATTGATGTTTGACCTAATGTAAGTATTATAGGAGGATCGATTAGCAATTGAATTCCTAATTAGCTTAATCTAATTGAGCAATCAAATTGAGATTAAGTTTAATTAAATTAGATTCAATTAAAATTATTTTGAATTTAATTAGATTAAGTCTAGTTGGTTTATTGGATAAGCCAATTGTAAGAAAGAATAATTCCTTGTGTGACTAGAACTTGGGTGCACCTAATTGACTTAGAATTTAAATCAGATTTGAATCTTTTTTTAATCTAATTTAATTAGATTTCTAGTTAGATTAGGATCATCCTTAATTGGGTTATATTTAATCTAGTTTAAATAGGATTTAAATTGGGACCTAGTCAAACAAGAGGAGTCCCAGTTGGACTGGGACTCTCTCTCTTTCACTTGCGCCTAAGAAAGCCCACGCCATAGTTTATTTTTCAAAATTTTATGTGAACATTCCCACACCATAAGAAGGTCTCCACGCCCCTTATATCTATTTATTTGGAGTTTGTTTTGACTTAGTCAAAACTAGAAAGAGGTTAGGATTTATTTCCTACTTGGAAGAGTCCCATGATCTCTAAACTCCTCTCCCCTTCTTTGCGCTATCAAATCCCACCCCCTTTATTTTTGTTCAGCCATATATTCTCTTCTTTTGTACATGGACTTCAGGGTGCTCATGCCAAAAAAAAAAACAAGGGGCGTCCAAGAGTTGGACGCCCCATATGAGTCCTTCTTTGACTAGTCATTTGATCTAGTTTTCCTCATCTTGTGGGATGCCTCCTAAGAAGTATGTTTGGTGTCAAATAACTCTAGATTTTTCATGGTAGAAATCAGAAGAGAAAAGCGGAGAGGCATGGAGGTTTGAGGCACCAAGTCTCTTGGAGGAGATCCCTTCTTTTGGATATCAAATGTTGATGTCTCGATGAAGACAAGGTAAGAGAAGATTGTCTTCTCTTGTAATTTTCTTTTATGTTTCTCTCTTCATATTTCTTATGTGATTTTTATATGATAAAGATCTAAGAGAGACAAAGTGAGATGGCATAGGGATCCATGCTTTAAGGTGTTGAAGCATAGTGATTATCTTTGGACATGATTTGATCATGTCCTAATGAGAGAAGGAGAAGAGAAGAAAGGTCTTCTCTTAGGGTTTCCTGGAGAATCCTTCTTCTCCAATTTCTTGTGAAAATTTTATATGATAAAAATAAAAAATATTAGATTTAGAAACTTAGAAAAAATTTTAGAGAAGAAGGTCTCCTCTTATCCTAGCATAGAGATATTTTCAGGACATCAATCGTTGATGTCCTAAAGAAGAAGATTTATCTTCTCTTAGGATTTATTTTTTCTTATTTTTATTTTTTGATTTATGAAAGATCCAAGGATTGGATTTCTTCCTTATTCCTCCTCATATTCTTCATCTTTTGGAGTATCCAAGAGATCCGGAGAGTATGTATTTGATTGACCATCAGGAGAAATCCATGAGAAGCTAGCACTTCGAGCAGATTTTCATTCGACGAACCTTCAATCTGTATTGTAGATTTGTGTGGATCATCTATAGAGGTTGGATGCGTGTGTGGCTCCAAAGATAATAATGAAAATCAACCATAGAATTTTTGACCCACGTAAAGATAAAAGATCTGATCTCTTGGTAACCCAAATATGATCTAGGATTAGATCTAGAATTGTTCTAGATCTAGGTATTGATATGATCAATACCACTTGTGATTAATTCAATTTTAGATTTATATTTGCATCATAACATGTTATAGATCTTTGAAAAAGAATTTTATAATCTGATTCCATGCATATTGTAGATTAAATTATTTAATCTATGTCTTCCACTACTTTAATTTCAAAAAAATTTTGAAATCTATACATGAAATCCTGCATGTTTTCTAATACTTCGATTGTAGGAAGATGGGGAAGTAGTCGAAGATGCATTCAGCGATTCAACCAGAGCATGAATTTATGAATCCTTGGGGATGATGGAGATGGATGATCCATGGAGGTCTAGTAGGTTAGGATTGGGCGGCTGTAGAGTGGTGCAGAGATGAGTCAGGGAGCACTGAAGTGCTGCAGGAGTGCTACCCTAGAGGCACAAGGGCTGAGAGAGGCTCGGTGGTGCAACAACCAAGGAAGGTATCTCAGTAGAGAGTATCAGGGGCATCTTAATGAGATTGGGAGTAGGTCTCAGAAAGAGCCAGGGGGTCTCAAGGAGCATCAGGAGGTCTTAGGCAGTCGGGAGTATCCTGGATCAGGTTTCTTCTATAGTAGCATGAGGGAGAGTCGTAGTTCAGTGGAGGATGATTTGTGTACAGCAAGAGAGAATCCAGATTTCTTTGAGGAGGCAGTGTCGAGATAAGTCAGAAAGCATTGGAGTGCTGCAGTAGTGCATTCCTAGAGATACGGGACTGAAAGAGGCTCGGTGGTGCAGCAGTCGAGGGAGGTATCTCAATAGAAAGTGTCAAGAAGCATCTTAGGGAGACCTATAGTAGGTCTCAGGGAGAGCCATGGAGTCTCGAGAGCCTCAGGATGAGGTAGATAGGTCTGAGCTCGGGACAGGATTTGAGCTGTAGTTCTCCCGAGCGTAACTGAAGCGATGGCTGGTGCAAGGGCAGAAGAGGAGAAGGCTAGGATGGAATTTTCTAGGATTTAGTCACTAAATTCAGAAGAGTTGGATAAGCTCTTAGGTTTTGGAGGTGCCTACGGATTATGCAGATATCCGAGATGGCTTCGAAGAGGGCCGTAGAGTGTAGAGGGTTCGAAGGAACAGCGATGATGTTTGAGGTACAGTGGTAGGCTTAGTAGTGCAGCTTTGAGTAGTTGACCTCGAATGACTCAGTGACACAGTCAACTTCTACGGCATCTGATGGCTTTGGACATAGGTGGAGCTCCATAGTGGTGGCTTCATAAATGGAGAAAACATTTGGCATGAGTTCAGAGCTAAGGGTCAGTGTCGGTGATGCACAATTTCTGATGGAGTGGCATGTGTAGGTGGACAGGCATAGCTCTAAGGAGATCGCGTCAGGTGGTATAGCATGTGCTGGTACAGAAATGCTATAGGTTCTTTAAGAAAATTTAGAGAAAGTGATGCAGCTGCTAAGCAGAAGGGATCCTACAATTCTAGAGTGGTGCCAAAAAGCAAGCACAGATCTTTAGTGGTGGAGACGGTCATCTCAAAGGCCTCAAAGGTGCATAACAGTTGAAGAGGATTGGCGGAGGCCATGTTTGCACGGTGCTGTTAGGGTGTGCATCGACAGTGGGATCATGCAAGAGTGCATTGTCGAGCGATTTGTCAAGACTTGGAGCACCAAGGTGGAGATTATAAGGATTGATGGTGCTCCCAAGCCTTAGAAGGCCATGGGAGGAGCCAGGGTGTTGGCTCTAGGAATTCCAGGGGCTTGGTTGGTGCTTTGAAGATCTAGAATTCAAGATGGAGCAAAAAACCAAAGTCGAGGAATCAAGACTGTAGAAAGGGTCATTTCTGCAGGTTAGCCAGCTCAGTCTGAAACTGGATCGGCTAAGTCTCAGAGGATAGGCCAAACAGAGAGGAGCGCATTCAGGACTATAGCTTGGTATGCAACTAGGTTAGCTCAGTCTAAAACTGAGTTGACCCAGTCTTAGGTTAGCCGGCTTAGTGCTGAGACTGAGCCAGCTCAATCCATAGGTAGAGCTATGCGAGGATCTGTTTGGGGCTAGGATAGGGACTTATCCTAGGGATCTTAAGGCCTGGTTTGAGAGGTCTTAAGGGGGCTAACTCGTGTATACATTAGGCTTAGATTTAGAGGATGAGAGCATGAAAGACATGGGTGTACATGGGCTTAATGAGTGCTTTCATATATTGGGTTAGCTAGAGGAGTTTTCGGTCAGGCCTAATGGCTATGTATAAATACATAGGTTGTATTAGGGTTTTCGAAAGTGCAAGCAATACAGATCTTTTTTTCCTTCAACCTCTTTTCTCTCTTCTCTCTAGAGTAGTTACCCTAGGTTCCTGAAGAAGCCCTAGAGAGAGGAGGCGCCTCCCTCAAGCCCAAGGAGGGAGGTGCCCCAGCATAGATCTAGGTGATGGATCTATGATACGCTGCCTTAGGGAACGTCAAAGGTCTCTTGTGGTCCATGCTAAAGATTAGGGGCTTTCACAACATGCCATCAAAGCTAGGTGATGCCAAGATGATGCGCCAACAATTGGTATCAGAGTGATACCAAGATCCAACAAGAGCGAGGATGTTGCGGGGCATATTCAGCGGTTCGACTGGATGAGCATAGATTTGCTCAACATTAGGGTGGATCTCGAAGAGGAGGACAAAAATTTATTGCTGCTATATTTGCTATCCGGAAGCTTCGATCCGTTGGTGATGACATTGCTGTATGGTAAGGAGACACTGGTGTACGAGGAGATCGTATCAGTGCTAAGGTCCAATGAGCAGCGGAAATGGATGACAAAGAGAGAGGTCTTCTAGGAGGATCTTGAAAGGAACGCGTAGGGTTTCTAGCTCTACTTTTAAATTTTTTTTCAAAAATCATATGTAGTAAAAATTATTATTAATCAAATTAATAATAAAAGCTACAGATCTAATATAAAAACTCTATACAATTAGGATCTAATGTATCATATATGCATGCATATCTGAAAAATAAAACAGCAAGTGCAGTAAAACTATTTTACTGTTTCTACGTGTTCAGAATAGGTTACCTTTTCGTAGGTAGATGATCTCTATAATCCGATCTCATGTAGATCTGATTGCCATGATGCAATCACCCATGTGTTTGGCCTCCATGGGTAATCCACACGTGTCCTAGATCTCGATCAACTCCTCCCGAGTGCTAGCCCAAATAGAAGTCTTCAATGACTGATGTAGATCAAACTCCTTTGATCTTCTTCATGGGGTCTTCGGATGCTCTGAATCCCAATGAACATAGAAGAGATGTAGTGGAGGCTTTCACCAAGATTTGTGAACTCACAACTCTCATTCCACACAGATCTAAATCCCAAACCTTAGATAGATTCTAGGATATGCACTCACCTAAATAACCTTGCACCTAGAACTCTTTTTTGGTTTTTCTCATGCATAAAAAGAAGAGACTTTCTCTTCTCTTTTCTTTCTTCACATTATCTCTCTCCTTTTTTCTATTCCTTTTGCACATCCATAAAATCAATTATTTTATAGATGCGCATAAACATGAGAGACGTGTGGGATTGGCTTAGATCAAGAGGTTACGCATTCAAACTCAAATCCCATTTGAATTGAATTTATAATCAGATCAAGCCAATCATTAAGGCATGTGAGAAGGGAGAATGTGCACCCTCCCTTGCATTGAAATCATCATGAGAAACCTCTTTCTCGTGGAGAAAAGATGGCGCAAATATTGGTGATGTGGTGCATGGGAAGACTAGCCAAACTAGTCTCTTATTTGACATCCAATTGAACAAATCCAATCCAAATTAGTTAGGCCCAATTAGACTAATTTAAATCTAACTTATTTAGGCTTAGTTAAATTTTAATCAAATCATAAATTAATTAAGCCAAACCTCTAATCAAATCAAAGATTAAACCTCCTTGGATCATCTTATAACCTAATCAGATCAAATCCAAATGAATCAAATTCAATTGGCCTTAATCCAAAAATAATAACTTAATCAAATTGAGTTAATTAGTGATCAAATCACTAATCAATTTTTTCTTAAACAACCATTAGATTGGGTAGGAACCTCTAGCATTTGTGACCCCATAGGTTCGAACCTAAGTCAGTAGCATAGGAACCATTTTTCTGAACTAATCGAAGTGACCATCTAGCAATGGTACTCGACGTTCGGATAGGCCAAATAGTGCAATCGCAACATTCAGAACCTACGTAAATATGGTTACCACATAATTTATCCCTTTGACCTCTGTGCATAGGATGACTTAGGATTTAACTATCAATCCTGGAAGATACATCCAAATCATGTCTCAAAGCAATTAGTCCTATGACCCCTCATAAGGACGACTATGAAGAAGGCTTTGCTAAATTGAAATACTATTAAACACAGCTCCTGAGTCTAGGAGTGGTCAATCCTATCTTGACTTATGCACCGACTCCTCAAGTACATGACTGTACCCAGAAACCTTCCTTCACTGAATTAAAAATTTAGGTAGTCTGACACCAAAGCATAGTGAGTTGCTTGAAAGTCACCATGGTGATCTTAGGTCGGAGGTACACTTATGCCCATATTCCATCAAAGCAATTTTTGATAGAAGAAAAGCTCTAGAGTCAATCACGTTCAGTACAGATGTATCCCTACATCTCACCTGCATGCTATAACAGTGTCTCCAGACTCCTTGATTAAGAGGACAACCAATCTATATGGCACACAACGATCAATACTTGATAAATATTATCGTCCTTGGTAACAATGTATCATTTGGTCATGAACTTATTTAAGGATTAAATAATAAATCCTCCTTTATCAATTCTAAATAGTCCTAAGTGAAGAAAAATCCTGAATTTCCTGGATCAGGTTCGTTCAGATCTGATTGGATCGAGAGGCATATTTCAAAAATTTCCTCTTAGATCCTAATCAGATCTAACACTTTTCAAATTTAATTTTATGATCTAATAAATAAGAAAATTAAATTAAATTAAAACTAAATTAATTTTATCTTGATTCTGGATAATCCGATTATCCATTGATGATCCTGTGAAAGCTCTGAGGTTCTAGATCTAGCCATGCAAGCGCCTGACCTCTACCAATATCCACTCGAGCTGAATCTAGAGATCTTCTCCTTCTCTTTTTTTCTCTAAAAATTAGATCTAGATCTAATTTAGAGGATCTTCAAAACTTCTTCTGAAGATCATCCGTCGTCTCTGCAACAGTGCTGCCTTCTTCCTTTTTCGTCAGTCTTTTCTTGCCTATCTCACACTAATCTGAAAGCCTAACTTTCTTGGATGTGGAGAGGAGAGAGAGGGCCAGATGGTGGCATCGAGAAGGGAGAGGGACGGCCTTGGGGCATGGGCTAAGAGGAACTTATTAAAAAGTGGGCACAGACATGGTCTTTTTATAGACTCTGCTACGCCATGCAGTGCTGCATCACCCCGGCCAATCATATTGCTTCGTGCAATCAGATCTAAATCTGATTGTTGGGATGACATCACCTGATCTAATTAGATGAGAAACCCATAGATTCATCCTAAGGTGGTGCCTAAGATTGGTCAAAGTCTATCGGTGAGGGTCACTTAGTTTGAATCCAACAAGCAACCTAGAGTCCCATTCGTATGGGACTCCAGCGGATGACACATGGGCAAATGTCATCAATTTCTTTTCAATTGATGACAACCTAGAGTCCCTTCTTTTCAATTTCTATAGAGGGGACAAGCCCCTATCTGCTCTCCAATAAGTGCATGACACATGGGCAAATGTCCAAGGGTCAAAGGTCAATGTTTGACCAAGTCAAAGTATAAGAAATAGCAGATGATGGAAAATGGTAGGTATTGCCTCAAATTTATCTCATAAATTAAGACAACACTTTTTTGACTTGGACAAACTTCAGTCAGACTAGGTAAAGGTATCTGAGTGAGCATAAACTCATTCGGCTTAGTCGAGACAACTTTTATGATAGAAAAAAGAGAACGTTAGGCTCAATCGTGTGCTAGCATGATTTTTTTGAACCTAATTGAATCTTATTCAAATCAATTGAACTAGATTAGTCTAATTGATGATATCCAGATCCAAACCTTTATTTGTGTGATCCAGTTAGGTTCAGTTCTGTATGGTAATGGGATATGTCATGATCTCCATCATTGACATCATCGAAACTCCTTTTGATGGATCAAAACTCATATGATTCAGACAATTAGAATGATCGATCATCTAAATCATTTTAGTTGCTCCCAAAATCCTCCAGTGATACCTAGCAGCATATGGTGAAAACCCATCAAAATTAAAAATGAACCTCTTGGTGCAGCTACTTGTGTGATTAAGTTCTTCTATCTTGAACCCCGATCAGATTAGGGTTAAGGTGAACTCGTCAAACCCTAATTTCTATCATATGATTTAATCATTCGATTCAAGTCTGATGTAAAAACCTTAATAAAAACTCTTTCTATTATTTCACACTCTGCCATGGCCATGGGCTTATGGACTTGATTCTCATGATCATCATAGGGCTGCTCCTCTTCTATCGAGGTAGATAGATTCCATCTTGGTGCAATCCAATTTCTACAATGAACATGCTATAGCCAACATACACCTCAGGGTTTCGAATGGCTAGGAGATCGAGTTATGGTGTAGTCAAACTATAACACCATCAAGGTGAACTATCAATGCACCTCAGGTCAAAGAACCAGACACACCACTGCAGCATCGAGTCAGTCATCGATGAGAAGGTAGACTTCCTTAAGACTACTCGAGGTGGTCATGCTCAGTACCCTCATTCTCTAATGAGTATCTGTACTCTCACTCTGGTGTCTCTACACCATAGACTCAAGACTCATCTACTATAAAAAAGTGATTGTACACTAACCTTCTAGATCAATCATCATCTTCATGATGATCCTATGGTCAGGATCAATTTATGAGTTAATAAATAAAAATTAATGTCTTAAATTTTCAACTCTTGAAAATATGAATTATCATTATCATTAACTCAAGGGATGTATCATAGACACTAAATACACTTATATGATAGAAAATAATCTATTTTATTATTTGTAGTCAAAATTATAATTTTATCCTTAGAAGTGTATTACAAGTGTCAGCCAATTCTGGCTTCTAGGGCACACATATCTAACAAACTCTCGCTTGACCTAAAGTCAATTGGCTATAAATCTAAGTCCCATTTTCTCAAGGTGGGCTTTGATCTTCTGCTGGCCCAATGGCTTTGTAAACAGGTCTGCCACATTGTCTGCGGAGTCGACTCTCTTGATCTTGACGTATCCCTTCTCGAGGTAATCATGGATAAGATGATATCGCCGCTCGATGTGCTTAGATTTCTGATGAGACCTCGGCTCCTTAGCAAGGACTATGGCACCATTATTATCGCAGTACAGAGAAATGGCATCTGATGGCATCACTCTGATCTCTGCGGCAAACTTTTTGTACCAGAATGCCTCATTTGCAGCTTCCAATGTAGCAATGTATTCTGCTTTCATGGTGGAATCTACTATTACTGTCTACTTGGAACTCTTCTAACTGATAGCTCCACCATTGCACAAAAATAGACTTCCAGATGATCGAGAGATGTCGACTTTCGATCATCTATATTGGACATAAAATCCAAGTCTATATATCCTTGGACTTAGAGTTCTCCATTGCCAAAGACCAATAACATATCCTTGGTTCTTCTCAAGTACTTGAGGATACATTTCACAGAAGTTCAGTGCTCTTCACCTGGATTTGACTGATATCTGCTTGTGACATTCACAGCATGGGCTATATCAGGTAGTGTACATAACATGGCATACATGAGGCTCCCTATTGCTAAAGCATAAGGGATCTTGCACATGCGTTCTATTTCCTCAGATGTGCTGGGGCACATCTTCTTAGAAAGATGAATGCCATGTCTGAAGGGTACCAAACCCCTCTTAGAGTTTTCCATGCTAAACCTCTTTAGCACTTCCTCTATGTACATCTTCTGTGAAAGTCCAAGCATCCTATTCGGTCTATCTCTATAGACCTTAATTTCCATAATAAAGGATGCTTCTCCTAGGTCTTTCATGGAGAATTCTTTAGATAACCACATGTTAACCATGGTCAACATGGGAATATCATTCCCAATAAGAAGGATGTCATCCACGTACAATACGAGGAAGACAATAGCGCTCCCACTGACCTTTTGAAGACACATGGCTCCTTCTTATTTTTGATAAAATCAAATATTTTGATTACATCATTAAAATGAGTATTCCAGCTCCGAGATGCTTGCTTAAGTCCATATATGGACCTTTGCAGCTTGCATACTTTGTGATCATCATCACTGGATGTGAAATCTAAGGGCTATTCCATATAGATATCTTCCTCAAGATATCCATTTAAGAATGCCATTTTCACATCCATTTGCCATATTTCATAATCGAAATAGACTGCAATAGCAAGTAATGTGTGAATGAATTTTAGCATAACTACTGACGAAAAGGTATCCTGATAGTCAATGCCTTTGCGTTGACTATAACCTTTTGCCACTAATCTAGCTTTGAATGTCTCTACATTTTCATCTGCACCAATCTTTCTCTTGAAGATCTATTTACACCCAATAGGTACTATACCTTTTGATGGATCTACCAAGGTCCAAACTTAGTTTGAGTGCATCGAGTCAATTTCTGACTTCATTGCCTCTAACTATTTCTCGGGGTCGATATCTGATATCGCTTCGTTATAGATTTTGGGATCATCACCATGAACCCCATTACCTATGAGGAATATTTTCTCTACTTTCTCTAAAATCATACCTAAGTACCTCTCAGGGGGATGGAAAACTCTTTTCAATCTACGAGGTGGAGGAGGTAGTGACTGGATTGGCTTAACCTGATTTAGTTTTATTTTGTCCTCAACTCGTTGCTCTTGTGAGACTTTCTCATCGAGCTTGATTTGCTTTCCAATTCCACTATCTTGAATAAACTATTTTTCAAGAAAGATGGCATGTCGACTCACAATCACATTATGATCTTCTGAAATGTAGAAATAATATCCTAATGACTCTTTAGGATATCCTATAAATCGAGTTCTGAAGGATCTAAAGTCTAACTTGTCCGCTCATTGTCTTTTGACATGAGTCGGACAATCCCAAATTCTGAGATGACTCAGACTCGATTTCTTACCATGCCATATCTCATATGGTGTGGTAGGAACGGTTTTAGAAGGAACCCTATTCAGCAAGTATATTGCAATTAACAAACAATATCCCCAAAAAAAATCTGGGAGGTCTATGAAACTCATCATGGATTGGACCATATCTAATAGGATCCGGTTCCTCCATTCTGAGACCCCATTGAGTTGAGGTGTTTTAGGTAGAGTCCATTGAGAGATTATACCATTTTTCTTGAGATAGTCTAGGAATTTTCGACTAAGATATTCACCTCCTCGATCTGATCGAAGAATCTTAATGGATTTTTTAGTTTGCTTTTCTACTTCATGTCTGAATTCTTTGAACTTTTCAAAAGCTTCAGACTTGTATCTCATAAGATACACATACCCATACCTAGATGAATAATCGATAAAGATTATGAAGTAGACAAAGTTGCCTCTAGTCGGCACATCAAATAGACCGCACACATGTGTATGTACTAGGGCAAGAAGATTCGTGGCCCTTTCCCCATGTCCTACAAAAGGGAGTTTAGTCATTTTGCCATGAAGATAGGATTCACAAATTGGATATGACTCGAAAGTCAACGAACTTAATAGCCTGATTTTTTCTAATTTGTTAACCCTATCTTCTGCTATATGATCTAATCTTAGGTGCCATAAATATCTATCATTTGGACTATCCCTAGGTCATTTTAATTTTATGGAATTCACATTTTGCTCAAAATTAAAAATAGATACATCAACATGTAACCGATAAAGACCATTAATAAGAAAACCACATGTAATTTTATTTCTTTCATAAAGAATATTACAATAGTCCTTAAGAAAACTAATTATATTGCCTTCTACTGCAAGGCAAGAAATAGAAATTAAATTCCTGCTTGTTGTAGGTACATAATAATAGTCTTTTAATACTAAGTCTAATCCAGATGGTAGTCGAAGAGGGTATGTTTCCATGGCCACGGTAGCAACCCTTGCTCCATTTTCGACGTGCGGGATCATCTCACCATCCCTCTGCCTCCTGCTATCCTCAAGACCCTACATAGAAGTACATAAATGAGCACTAGAACCAGAGTCAAGCACCCAACTGGATGTAGAAGAAACTGTAAGGTTAGACTCAATAACGACCATACCTCCAAAAGGACCAGCCTCCTTCTTATTCTTCAGGGTGGCCAAGTATGTAGGGCAGTTCCGCTTACAGTGGCCATCATTGTTGCAATGAAAATACTTTCCTTTGTCAACGGTCTTCTTCAGCTCTGCCTTTTTCTTCTTTCCTCCTTCCACCTTTTGCTTTTTCACAGATTTCTTCTTCTTTCCAAAAGACTTTCTCTTGAAAGAAGTCTATTCCACAGCAAGCACTGAGCCTTTAGAATCTTTCATGAAAAGCTCAGTGGTAACCAGCATGTTCATAAGTTCGGCCAAGTAGTTTTGAAGTTTATGCATATGGTAGTTTATGATGAAATGCCCATATGCATCAGTCAAGGATTGTAGAATTATATCATTCTACAGATCCAAGTCCAACTTCACTCCAAGCTTCTCAAGCTCTTCCAAGTCCTTGATCATCATCAGATAATGATCTTGGACTGACTGCCCATCATGCATCTTAGCCTTAAACAATCATTTAGTGACTTGATACTTGGCTGCACGACTCTGTTCACCAAACATCTTCTGTAGGTGAGCCAATATTTGGTGAGCAGTTCTGATATCTTTATGTTGGCACTGAAGCTCATCAGACATCAAGCCCAACATGTAGTATCTAGCCTTATTATCTTCGTCAGTCCACTTATCCAAAGATGCTCTCTGTTCAGCAAATGGATGGGCTGGTAAGGTGGGAGGGTCCTGGTCCACTACATGAGTTAACTTCTTAGAATCCAAAAAAATTTTAAAGTTTCAGAGCCAATCCTTGTAATTTGGTTCGGTCAGTCTATGGGTGTCCAGAATTTGTGCTAGTGGATTGGATGCAGATATTTTTCTGTAGAAAGTCAAAGTTTTTAGTTAGATATTGTAATTAAGGCTTAACCAATTTGTTTAAAAATTTTATTTTAAAATAAATTAGCTTTCACTATTTTTTTGGATCTCTACACTCCCTCTATAGAGATGCAAAAATCTTCATGATTATTGATTTCTAGTGGATGGTACGGTCCCGCCAATTGATTCATCACCTCACCTAACAATTATTGGTGATGGATTAGCCAATAAGTGAACAACTCTTGTTCAATGATTATCTAATCATGGTGCACCTAAACTTGATCTCTAATTCATGAATCTCATCGTGTTTGGAATATTGATCCACTCCTTAGTTAAGTCAGACCCACCATTTGCACAAATTGGATTCCTAATTGGGTTTTTCACCATATCCAAAATATTGAGCCCAATTTATCCTCCAGCCTGTAGCATCCAATGCCTAATAGACATGGTTGCATCTTTTTGGTGCAACTGGACCACTGTAACCAGCTGAGAACAATCAACCCCGAGAAGGGCCCGCACATCTACAATGGTGGAAGACCTTAGACTTAATCTTTTCTTAGGAAGATTTGATTTAGGTCTCATTAAACTAGACTTGACATAGTTATAACCATTATGACTAACCTAGTAGCATGAGTTAGCTCGAATTATTGACCACCTCAGATCAGAACTTGAGTCAACAAACATGGCCAGGTAAGTGAGATCGGTGGAAGGGATATGCCATTTACTCGATAAGAACGCATTCAAGTCGGGTAGCTCCTAATTAAAAATCAGTCGATCGTATCTGCCAGACTTACCTTAGACACCAAATTATTGAGATAGAACCAATCAAATTAGCTTACAATCCAGACTCTAACCACTGAGCCTAATTAGGTCTTAGCTTGATCAATCACTCACGTGACTCGACCTTGATCCAGACTTAATCCTATTAGGCTGGTCAATTTAAGTATTGTTGATCCCATCTAACCAACTCTTGATTCAGTTTGATCAACCGCTTAGACCTAATTAAGCTACCCAAGCCCGAACCTAGTTTTATGAATATGTCTTAGATCTAAAATTCTTAATTTTAGACCTAATTGATATTTCATAAACTTAATTCTCAATTAAGTCAGGGTTCTTAAATAAAACATGTAAACAAGATCCTAGGATTTCAAGATCTAGGGTTTTGCAGAAAGTAAGTTTTCAATTTAAGATTAAGGACGAACGCGTAGCACCCCTACACATTATAAGAACACCCCATCGAATGGGAGGAGAGGATCTTTAAACCCTTCTTTGTTCTTATGATCAGACGGCCAAGGGAAATGCCTTAATCAAAAATATATTTAATCTACAAAACTAATTAGATCTAAGCATATATCTCATAAAAATTGATCTAATTAAAACATATTTTGCATACATATCATGTATCATGCATGCATGTTTTTCAGATCTAAATTATCTCATAATCATCTAAAAAATTAAATTTAAATTTGATCATATCAAATAAAATTTAATCTAGATCTTTTTGTAGAACTATTCTACAACTAATCTAAATATACAACTATCATATCTCATATGAATAAATTAATTTTATTTTATTTTCTATTTTTAGATCTGATTATAATATTTATAATATCAAAAAATAGAAAATAAATAGATCTAAAAAAAATCATAATTAATCAAACAAAAATTATGATTAAACTAGACTATACATAGAACAATTCTATTCCTAGTCTAGTTATGTATCTCATAGATATTAGATCTAGATTAATTTATTTTAATTTTTTAAATTTTTTGATTTTAAATCTAATCATATCTCATGTGATATCTAAAATCATTAATTTATCAGATTAAATTAGATCTAAATAAATTTTATAGGAACCTAGCTCTGATACCAGTTGAAGGAAAATTCTAAATTTCTTGGGTCAGGTTCGTTCAGATCAGATTGGATCGAGAGGCATATTTCAAAAATTTTCTCTTAGATCCTAATTAGATCTAATACTTTTCAGATTTGATTTTATAATATAATAAATAAAAAAATTAAATTAAATTAAAACTTAATTAATTTTATCTTGATTTTGGGTAATCCGATTATCCATTGATGATTCTACGGAAGCTCTGAGGTTCTGAATCTAGCCAAGCAAGCGCCTGGCCTCTACCGATATCTACTCGAGCTAAATCTAGAGATCTTCTCCTTCTCTTTCTTTTCTCCAAAAATTAAATCTGGATCTGATTTAGAGGATCTTCAAAACTTCTTTTGAAGATCACCCATCATCTCTGCTGCAGTGCTGCCTTCTTCCTTTTTCGTCAGTCTTTTCTTGCCTGTCTCGCACTAATCTGAAGGCCCAACTTTCTTGAGCATGGAGAGGAGAGAGAGGGCTAGATGGTGGCATAGAGAAGGAAGAGGGATAGCCTTGGGGTGTGGGCTAAGAGAAACTTATTAAAAAATGGGTGCAGACATGGTCTATTTAAAGACTCTACTGTGCCATGCAATGCTGCATCATCTGATCCAATCAAATGAGAGACCCATAGATTCATCCTAAGATGGTGCTTAAGACTGATCAAAGTCTATAGGTGAGGGTCACCTAGTTTGAATCCAACAAGCAACCTGGAGTCCCATCCGTATGGGACTCCAGCATCCCTATCCATGGGCTCACACCATCCTAGGCGTGCACCCCCTTCTTTCCAATTTCTAGAGAGGAGACAAGCCCTTATCTGCTCTCCAATAAGTGCATGACACATGGGCAAATGTCCAAGGGTCAAAGGTCAATGTTTGACCAAGTCAAAGTACAAGAAATGGTAGGTAATGAAAAATGGCAGGTATTGTCTCAAATTTATCTCATAAATTAAGATAACCCTTTTCTGACTTGGACAAGCTCCAGTCAGACTAGGTAAAGGTATCTGAGTGAGCACAAACTCATTTGGCTCAGTTGAAATAACTTTTATGATAGAAAAAGGAGAACATTAGGCTCAATCGTGTGCTAGCACGATTTCCTTGAACCTAATTCAATCTTAGTCAAATCAATTGAACTGGATTAGTCTAATTGATGATATCCAGATCCAAACCCTTATTTGTTTGATTCATTTAGGTTCAGTTCTATATGATAATGGGATATGTCATGATCTTCATCATTGACATCATCGAAACTCTTTTCGATGGATCAGAACTCTTCTGATTCAGATAATTAGAATGATCGATCATCTAAATCATTCTAGTTGCTCCCAAAATCCACCAGTGACACCTAGCAGCATATGGTCGCAATCCATCAAAACTAAAAATGAACCTCTTGGTGCAGCTACTTGTGTGATTAAGTTCTTCCATCTTGAACCCCGATCAGATTAGGGTTAAGGTGAACTCGTCAAACCCTAATTTCTATCATATGATTTAATCATTCGATTCAAGTCCGATGTGAAAACCTTAATAGAAACTCTTTCTATTATTTCACACTCTGCCATGGCCATGGGCTTATGGACTTGATTCTCATGATCATCATAGGGCTGCTCCTCTTCTATCAAGGTAGATAGATTCCATCTTGGTGCAATCAAATTCCTACAATGAACATGCTATAGCCAACATACACCTCAGGATTCCGAATGGCTAGGAGACCGAGTCATGGTGTAGTCAAACTATAACACCCTCAAGATAAACTATCGATGCACCTCAGGTCAAAGAACCAGATACACCACTGCAGCATCGAGTCAGTCATCGACAAGAAGGTAGACTTCCTTAAGACTACTCGAGGTGGTCACGCTTAGTGCCCTCATTCTCTAACGAGTACCTATACTCTCGCTTCGGTGTCTCTACACCATAGACTCAAGACTTATCTACTATAAAGAAGTAATTGTATACTAACCTTCTAGATCAATCATCATCCTCATGATGATCCTATGGTCAGGAGCATTTTATGAGTTAATAAATAAAAATTCATATCTTAAATTTTGAACTCTTGAAAATATGAATTATCATTACCATTAACTCAAGCGATGTATCACAGACACTAAATACACTTATGTGATAGAAAATAATCCATTTTATTATTTATAGTTAAAATTATAATTTTGTCCTTAGAAGTGTATTACAAGTGTCAGCCAATTCTGGCTTCTAGGGCATACATATCTAACACTAAGAACTTTATCACAATAGACAGAAGTTCATTAGAAGATGAAAGATTATGATGAAAAAGTTAGAATAACTTTTATTTAATTAATAATTTATATATAATTACATAAATTAGCTTAATCATCAACAAACTGATGGTTGGCTTTGGAACACTATTCCTAATAATCTTTCACTTGGCCTAAAGCCAATCGATGCAGTATCATATACCCATCTTCGACTTGAAGTCATAGAGCTCCTTCATCGCAATGGCTTTAGTAAATGGATCAGCTAGGTTCTCCTTTTCGTCGGTCTTCTGAAGATCGATATCACCTTAATCCATGATCTCCTGGACAAGATGGAAGTGGCATAAAATGTGCTTCGTCTGCTGGTGTGCTTTGGGTTCTTTCGCTTGAGCAATGGCTCCAGAGCTATCATAGAATAGCAAAACTGGACCATCAAGAGAGGATGCTACTTCAAGCTCGGTGATGAACTTCTTCAGCCATACCATATTTTTGACAGCATCTGATGCAGCAACATACTCTGCCTCGTATACTGAATTGGGTATGGTGTGCTGCTTGGAACTTTTCCAGCAGACAACTCCACCATTAAGGATAAACACATATCCTAACACAATCTTGCTGTCATCATGATTAGATTAAAAATTGGAGTATATAAACCCCATAAGTTTCAAGTTCGACTCACCATAAACAAGCCACTGGTCCTTAGTGTAGTAAAATATGCAGGGTTTCATGCATGAATTTCAAAATATTTTTGAAAGATAACACAGCGGAACATGTAGATTAAACCATTTAATCTACAAATGCATGTAATATAATTACTAAACCCCACATCTAGGATCTATAATATGTCATAATGCATTCTAAATCTAAAAATAAAAGGGTTTGGTATTGATCAAATCAATTTTCTAGATCTAGAATGATTCTAGATCTAAAATCTAGATCACATTTAGGTGAGAGAAGAGATCAAATCTCTTATCTTGCATGGATTGAGAACTCCATGGTTGATTTTTATTATTGCCTTTGAAGCCATACATGCGTCCAGCCTCTACAGATAATTCACACGAGGCTGCAACAAAATTGAAGGTTCGTCAAACAAAGATCCGCTCGAAGTGCTAGCTTCTCATGGATCCCTCCAGATAGTTAATTTAAATTTTATTTTTTAGATCTTTTGGACACTCTAAAAGATGAGGAATATCAGGAGGATTAGTAGAAAAATCCAACCTTTGGATCTTCCATAAATCAAAGATTAAATGATTAAGAAAAATTCTAAGAGAAGACATATCTTCTCTCTTCAGGATATCAACCATTAATATCCTAAATGGATCTCCATATCTGGACAAGAGGAGACCTTCTTCTCTAGAAAATTTTTACACTTCTAGATCTCTTCCACTCTTATTTTTCTCATAGAAAAATCATATTAAAATTGAGAAGAAAGGATTCTTAAAAAATTCCTAAGAGAAGACTATCTTCTCTTCACTATTCTCTCATCAGGACATGATCAAATCATGTCCAAAAGAGACCACGATATCCCAACTCCTTGGAGCATCCATTCCCACGCCCTCTTCCTCTCTCTCTCTCTCTCTCTCTCATATTTTTATCACATAAAAATCATAAAAAAAAATAATAAAGTAAATCATGAAAGAAAATAATGAGAGAAAATATTTTCTCTTACCCTTGTCTTCATCAAGACATGAACCTTTCATGTCTTAATGAAGAGTTTTTCTATAAGGAAGTGGGCACCTCAAACCTCCATGCCATCCCTCCTATTTCTTCTTGTTTTTACCATGGAAAACATAGGGATTCTTCATGCCAAAGATCCATAAAAATTGGCACCCCATAATAATAGGAAGACTAGGTCAAAATGACCTAGTCAAACAAGGAAACAAGGTAGAGTTTGGGGGGCGTCCAACTCTTGGATGCTTCCCCACAAAATTTTTGCATGGAGAGAAGGAAATATTCATCGAAAGAAAGAAGAAAAAGGGTGACAAACAATTAAGGGTTGGCATGGGTTAATTTCCAAAGAGAGAGGAAGAGAGTTTCAATAAAATAAAACTCTTTTTTTAGTTTAACTCATTCAAACTAACTACCAATTTTGACCAAGTCAAAATTAAATCCAAAACCTGAGATTATGGGATGTGAAAAATCATTCCTTAAGCATGGAAATTATAGAAAAAATCTGAAAATAAAATTAGATGGGCATTAGAGATTATTTGTGCAAGGAAGGAAATAAGGAATCCTAGTCTAACTAGGATTCTCATGTATTGACTAGGTCAAACCATTTTTTGATCCAATTAAAAAAAGATTAGTACAATCCTAATTATAGATAATTCTAGTCTAACTAGGAACCTAATTAAGTCAGGTTTAAATCATATTTAAATCTAATTTAAATCCTAACTCAATTATGAATTAGGTGCACTCAAATCCTAGTCCAACTAGGATTTATTTTTTTCTTGCAATTGGCTTATCTAATAAACCAATGAAACTTAATCTAACTAAGTCTAAACCAATTCTAATTTAATTAGACTTGATCTTAGCTTGATCACTCAATCAAATTGAGCCAATTAGCAATCCAATTACTAATCGATCCTCCTACAACACTTGCATTAGGTCAAACATCAATTGCATTGAATGTTTGACCTTAGAATGATTCTCAATCATCGATTAATCATCTGATTAGGTTACAACCTCTTATGTGTATAATCCTATAGGCTCGAACCTAAGCCAGTAGCATTGGAATCAATTCTTGTACTAGTTGAAGTAACCATCAAGCAATGATTCTCGACGTCTAGATTGGTCGAATGTATGCAAAGCAACATTCTTAGAACCCTGGCCCATGGTTACTGTATAATTCATCCCTTTGATCAATAATGCTCAAGATGACTTCGAGTATGCTGTCAACACTCATACAAGTTACTTTTATTGTGTCTTAAAATTTTGTAAATCCCATGACTCCTCACGAGGAATATCCAGGCCTAGGCTTTGCTAAATTAAAACACAACGAGATATTCTCTTTTTGAAGTTAATCAGGAGTGGTCAATCCTATCTTGACTCATACATTAACTTCATAAGTACTTAATTATACCTAAAAATCTTTCGAACCTATATTAGAAATATAGGTACTCCAGCACCAAAGTACAGTGAGTTGCTTGCAAGTCACCATGGTGATCTCAGATTGGAGGGACACTTATATCCATTGGCCTTAGCTAGCTACTCCTAACATTAGAGTGCTACATTGATCACATTCAGTGTAGATGTACTCCTATATCTCATCTGAATGCCATACCAGTGTCTCCACACCACTTGATTATGAGGATAATCAATGCATATGGCATACAGCAACCTACACTCGATAAGTTATCATCCTTATTAATAACTTATCATTTGATCGTGAACTTTTTAAGAATCATTCGATAAATCCCTTTTTATCAATTAATTATGATTCTAAGAACTTCATCATAATATAGAAGTTCATTTAATGAAGATAGAACTTCTATGATGAATTAGTCAAATAACTATTATTATTAAATAATTCATATACTAATTTTAATCATCTACTACTTAGATAATTGGCTTTAGGATATATTTTCCAACAACTCCCACTTGGATTAAAGTCAATTAGAATGATATCAAATATCTATCTTCCACTTGAGTTCATAGAACTTCTTAGTTCTGAGGTCTTAGAAAATGGGTCGATCAAGTTCTCCATTTGCATCGATCTTTCAAAAATCGACGTCATCCTGATCTAAAATCAAAGGTGGTAGCAATACAGAATATGTTGGTCCTTCAGTTCTTTAGCTTGAGCTATGACTCTAGTGCTATGACAAGACTGAACCATCAGTGGAGGGTGCCACTCCTAACCTACTAATGAACCTCAGCAACTATATAGCTTACATAGCAGCATCATATGCCACGATGTACTCTGCATCACTAACTAAATAGGCTAAAGTATCCTACTTGAAACATTTCTAGCAAATTGCTCTGCAATTAGGGTATGACCCAACACTTTCTTATTATCATCTTGTTCTAACTGAAATTAAAATATCCACATATTTTAAGTCAGTATTTTCATATTTGAGTCACTGGACCTTAGTATTGCCCAAATACATGAGAATTATCTATACAATCTTCCAATAATCTTTACTTAGATCAGACTGGTATCTACTTACTACATTAGTGAGTATACAATATCTAATTTTAAACATGAAAAAAATAGATGATAGCCTAACCATTATTCCTTGTAATGCTGGAATGCCATTTTCGATTAAGAGAATTTCATCCACAAACAACACAAGGAATAATACTATAAAATATTTTGCCCAATTACAAATATGGGATTTATCTTTATTCAAAACAAAGACATACGTTCAAAACATGTGTTCCAAAATTGAGATAATAGCCAAACAGGCTTTATAGGTCTTTACCTTCCCATCTATGCTAGTTTGATCCTTTTGAAAATTCATTCACACCCAATGGATTTTATTCCTTCAGGTGAATCATCTAGTATCCACACACAATTGATTTTCATGGACTTCAATTTAGATTATATGGCTCCAAGCCACTTCTCAGAGTCAGACCACTGCATTCCATCCCTATAGGTGATCATATCCTTGTTATTCTCATTGAGCTCCATAGGATCACCATCTTGGATCTAGACACTGAAGTATCTATCCAGCTAACGTGGTACTCTATTGGATCTTCTTAAAGTTGCCACTTTAATGGGCTCCAGTTTGATCTGATCAAATTCGATTCTATAGGTTTATTAGATTATGTCGGTTCATCCTCTACCAGTCAAACTTTTTCAAGTTCAACTTAACAGGCATCGATTCCTTCTTTAAGAAACTCCCTTCCAAAAGGAATGTCCTTCTACCGATGAACATCTTATGTTCTTTAGCATGGTAGAATTAATAACCCTCAAATACCTATTGGATCAGGATCCAAGTTTATCTGTATGAAAATCTTTGACATAAGCCAACCAACTCCAAACCCAAAGATGAGAGAGTCTATGTTAATGCTAGATCCATATCCCATATGGAGTCATTACAACAGATTTACTCGGTATAATTTAGAGTAAAATAAGTAGTCACAATAGCACAACCCTAAAACAGGCTGATAAATAAATCCTATTATGGATTGAATCATGTCTAATAAAGTTCAACTTCTCTTTTTAGATACACTATATTCTGAAAAAAAATCTACTGAGAGAGAATCCTATTCTCTCCTAGATATGTCACAAACTTACTGTATAAGTATTTAACATTTTGATCTGATCGAAGAGTTCTAATACCTTTTCCAATTTATTTTTCTATTTTATTATTGAACATTTGAACATTTCAAATGATTCAAGCTATACACACCCATACCAAGATAGGTCATTTGTAATGAAATATTAATATCTTCCTCTGGCACTTAAGTTCATATGTCAATATACATCACTATGTATGAGACTTAGAACTTTATCAGCTCTTTCATCTTTTTCAGTAAAAGATGACTTTGTCAACTTCTCAAGAAGACAAGACTCACAGGCTATCAATGATTCACAATCATTGATGTTGAGATTTTTCTCTCAAGCTAATCCATTTATCCTGTTCTTGTCAAGATGACTAAGCCTATAATGCCAAAGATAGACATCCATGACATAATCTAACTTGGGTGTTTATTAAATATGTACATTACACTTAACAGATTGTATAGATGTTAAATATCATTTTTATTGATCATGTATTATTGTAACATTATTTATAATAATATCACAATAATCTTCTTTATTGATAAATGATAACCATCTTTGACCAAAAGGCTAATAGAGATCACATTTATTGTAAATAATGGACTATGGTGATAATCACTCAAAATGATATCTTTTGAAAATAAGCTTGACAATTCCTAAAGCTAGGATTGGAACAAGACTTCCATTCCCAATGTTCAGATATTTCTTACCATTTTCAAACATTCCACTTAACTAAAATCTTTGCAACAAATTACATAGGACTACCGGTATCCCATACCCAAGTAGCAAAATTATATACAGAGAAATTTTAAGGTATTATCATATAACATCCTTGATAAGCAACTCTTGCTCCTTTATCTTGTTCAGTTTGTTATGGTCAAGGAAAGCAAGATAATTCTTCTTCCTATGACCCTGCTTCTAATAGTAGAAGCATTATGCCTGATTTGGATCAATTTTGGACTAATTATTTTGACTGGGCTAAGTAGCCTCAATACGAACCCATTTATACTGTTGAACCAAATTTATCTTTTGATACTAATTATCAAAGTTGGACCCCATAAGTTATCATTGTCTAACAATGATTGGAGCAATTAGGGTTTAGCCTTATTCTATGAGAAAAGAGAACATAGACCTAAGTATATGAATTATATTAAGCCTAGAGACTTGGACTTTAGTCTTAAGATTCTTCCACTATTTTATTCAAATTGGTAGCCTCTACCTCTAATTTAAAAATTACTTTAATTTTTTAGTAGGTACTAGAATCCACATAGACTGCACATAAGCCCAACTATGGTTGGTCAATCCATGTACATCTAAAGGTAGGTTCGTAATCAATTATTTTTTCAAACAACTTTTAGTAACTTAATTTTGCCCTAAAAATCTAATTAGTAGGCTAGGACCTCCACTGTAAGGATCTAATTAGGTCCAACCATTAACATGACTATACTTGGTGTATCTAACCAACGATTGATTAAGCCCAACTATGGTTGGTCAACCTAACCACCATTAGAAAGTCACATCCAAGTCGTCATATGATGAATGATAATTCTATTAGTCAACAAGCACCAAGCCTATGGGCCTTTAATGGTTATTGAGTTAATGGACCCATTATCAAACACGTTAATGGGAGGCTATGACTTAGTTATCTCCATAATTTAAGAAAAGAGAATAATGATCTATTGTATATAAATTATTTTAAGCCTAGAGACTTGGACTTTAGTCTTAAGATTCTCCAACTATTTTATTCGAATTGGTAGCCTCTACCTCCAATTTAGGTAATTACTTTAATTTCTAAGAGGTACTAGAATCCATATAGACTGCACACAAGTCCGACTTTGGTCGGCCAACCCATAAGCATCTACGAGTAGGTTCATTAATCAATTGTTTCTCCAAATAACTTTTAGTAATTTAATTCTATCCTAGAAATCTAATCAGTAAGCTTTAGCCTCCACTATAAGAATCCGATTAGGTCCAACCATTAACATGACCATTGATGTGTGCTAATCTATAGCTATGGCAAGTACACCAATCGATCAAGTAATAAAGTAAATGAGTATAGTATCATCCCTAGAGGATTAAAAAATAAGTACTAAAAAGCTCTTTCCTATGCTTTATTTAGAAGACCAATTTATGAGAATAAAAAATTAAAAAATAAAATAAAAAAATAATTAAAAATTTTAAGGAAATAGAGAGAGTGTAATTATTCGGGTTTTAAACTTAAGAGCAATGTATTACTAAGGCAATCAAGTTCACCAACTCGATCAATACAATATTCAAGTTATTAGATTAATTTTATTTCATGTGACAGTGGAGTTTCCTAGTATATTCACTACCCTTTGGTCCAGACGTAGCAAAACTATCAATATTTATTAATTATCCTTTGGTCCAGGTATAATTTAAATAATATTAATGCATTAAGTTTTGTGAAACCCTCTAATTAAAATACGCTGCATCCAAAGCGTACTAAAATTTCTGCATGCATATGAATTCTAATTTGATTCATAATATAAGGTATATAATCAAGAAGCAATAACATAGATGTACTTGGTCCGTAATATCTATATTCATCAGATCAATTAGAAGATGGTCAGTAATCTAAAAATATTAAGATCAGATTTATATACTCCTTATGAATAAAATTTAAAATTAAAAATAAATCACACTGAATATTACATCAAAAGAGTGGCTACACCTTAGCCTTAATAAAAGAAAATTTAGTTCATGATAACAAGTTCAAAAATAGTAAATAAAATAAAAAGCATAAAGAAATTAGACTGTTTGATTGCTGAAATTGATTGTGCATCACTCTTGGTGTAGAAAACTTGGTGAAGAAGAAGAGAAGCTCCTTGATCAATGTTCTGATTGTCAGAAGAAGAAAAAAAAAAAAAAAGTCTTTTCTTTTCTCTCAAAAATCTCTCTTCTCTTTCTACCTCTCTCCTCTCTTTCTCTTCTTTTTCTTTTTTTTTACTGTCTCCCCCTTTTTTTTCTTCGATAATAGCAAACCTTTTTATAGGATGAGAGGTGGATTTTTCCATCAAAATCCTATTAAAATTAGGTTTAAAACTCTCAAAATAACTCAAAATGAGTCCTAGATCAATTCTAACCATTGGATGTTGATCAAATGGTCCAAAAATTACTCAAAAATCATCTTAAAATCCCAAATCAAGTCGGAATTCATTTGGATCATTGGATCAATCTTGAAGATCAAATCTGGGCTGTCAGATCGTGCATAGAGAAGCCTCTGATTCTTAGTTTTAAAGTCGAGATGAATCTCAACCGTTGGATCTCGATCGGAAGCTGCATCTACCGTTCGTTAGCGCATGTGTTTCGGTCTTCCGATCAAATCCTAGTGAAAAGCACCCATCAGATCAGATAAAATTCCCAAATTGCCCTCTGTAGACCATGCACGAGTTCGGTATTGCATAGACCATCGCATTCTTCAGCCAATCAAAGCGCACTTCTCCATATAAAATCCCCAAAATGCCCTCCAAATGGTGCATCGTGCGCCACAGAAAATGCTGACATTAGCTTGGCATCAGCATTGCATCAATGGGTCGGTCTGTTGGGTGCGGTCGGATTGGGCAGTCTGCTGAGCCAATTTTTCTGAATCGGTTCGAATCAGATCGGCTCTTTTTTTTAAAAAAAATTCAATTTCAGACTCATTTGAAGTCTATTTTGCCTTAAATTTATTTCATCTGAATCAGAAAAATACGATCTTTATATTGGTGGCCTTCTTTCCTACATAAGATTAACAAAAATATCAATTTTAAAAGAAATAAATTAATTTATTTTATAATTTAATGCTTTTATTAGTATATTTTTATCACTTATCACACCCCCCAACTTAGTCATTGCTAGTTTCTTAGCAATATTTTATTTAATATCATATTTTAATAAGATTATCCATCACAAAGATAAAATCTAGGACTAAAGGTCAAAAAGTTTAAAAAATACTGCTAATTAAGCATTGAGCTTCAAAAGTAAATTTTTCAGTCAATATAATTAAAAATTTTCTTAGAGTACATCAAAGATCTACAGCACTAATGTTCATGATGAGTAACTTTAGCATTTTAGTGTTAAATTAAAAGAACAAAAGTATCCTCTCTTATCACCTATTTTGGTCAATTTTCTATGCATTCTCAATTTTATACTCATAAATTAAGGTAGCTTTTTCACTGCCCCTTTTTTTTTTTGCTGTGCTAAGCATCTTGGCCTTCCCTTCACCATTTTATGTGAATTTTCATACTTGACTTAGGTGCAGAGATCCAGTTACTAGGCTTTGGGCAATCCACATATACTATGTCTTTTGCTCTATATTTTTAGGCAGGTAGCTCTTTCCTTAAATTCAAGTTTCTTTGATTAGAATGTATATTAATTATCAATTTTCAGTGATAATTGAATCCTCAGTTGGCCTTATAATCAATACCTACTTTGTCTTGTTAGTATGCATGTGCAATTAGAACTGCTAATAGTCTTTTAATGACCTAAGTAGGCTGCTAAAAGTCGACCAACTAATCTACTTCTTTAACTCATTGCATTCATTAGCAAATAATTCTATCTTTTATCACTTGTCCAGTCTATCTTGCTCAAGATTTTTTTTTTGACACATGATTTTTTTTTTTACCTCCTAACTTATTCTACATTATCTTAAAGGAGAAAGAAAAATAAAGGGTGCAATAAAGGATAGGAAGGAATACACCTGATTTGGTTCAGTCTGGTTCTTTAAAGCTTTGAAATTTTGCTTGAGCTCTCATTGATTTTTCTCTATAAAATTAAAAATACACACCAAAGTAGTAAAAGAGCAACAATAAATTACTAAAAAATAAAAAAAATGATCAAAACTAAAAAAAAAAAGAAACAACCTATTTAGTAGTTTTGATTTATAGTCTTTAGCTCGACTTTCTTTGAGTTCTAAAGTGGATCAATCTAGTGCCACTTCAATTGGAATACTTTCATATTTGATCGAGCCCTCTTTCAATTGAACATTGCTAGCTTTTATAGTCTCAAACCTATTTTCTATAGAATTCTCATATACTAAATTATCAATAATATCAATTAAAAAATAAGTTTGATTATCATCAGGATGTTTAGTATCTTTGAAAATATTAAAAGTAACTTGTTCATTTTGGATTCCAAGAATTAATTTTCCTTATTGAACATCTATTAAAGCTCCTTCAGTAGCTAAAAAGGGTTTTCCTAAAATAAGGGGTACATCATAATCTTCTTCCATATCAAGAACAATAAAATCAATAGGGAAAATAAACTTGTTTACCTTTACCAAGACATCCTCCACTATACCTCTTGGATATTTAATGGATCTGTCGGCTAATTGAAAGAGTAATAGTGGTAGGCTTTGGTTCTCCTAGACCCAGCTTTCCTAAAAATAGAAAAAGGCATGAGATTAATACTTGCTCCTAAATCACATAAAACTTTATCAAAACTACAATCACCAATAATGCAAGGGATAGTAAAACTCCCTAGATCTTTTAGCTTCTATGGTAATTTATTTTGAAGTATTACTGAGCATTCTTCATTCAAATTTATTCTCTCATGCTCCTTTAGCTTTTTCTTATTTGTTAGGATTTCTTTGAGAAACTTGGCATACCTGGGCATTTGAGTAATAGCATCTACAAAAGGAATATTAATATGTAAATTCTTTAAAATTTTGAAAAAATTAGAAAATTTCTTATCTGAATGTTGTATTTGTCTCTCTGAGAATGATAGTGGCGGCACGTAGGGCTTCACATTTGGATCCGCAAACTGTATACCTGGAGACCATCCATCTGCTGGTTGTTTTGGTGACTGACGAATTTTAGTTGATGGTTCCTTATTTATAGTTGGCTCTTCAGTCTCTTTCTTCTGATGTGGCTCCTCCAGCTTTGTACCACTTCTTAGGATGATAGCATTGACTTGCTCCCTTGGATTGGTCTCCGTGTTGTGGGCAAGGATCCCTGAGGTCTCTCGAAGATTATCTTAGCCATTTGACCTATTTGCATCTCCAAGTTTCGAATTGCTGCTGCTTGATCCTGTCTAAGTTTGGCTTCTAAATTTTTTATAGTTGCTTCTTAGTTTTGCATAAATTTGACCATCAGCTCTTCCATGTTGGACTTCTTTTCAGGTACTTGAAATCCTGGGGGTGGCTGTTGTGCTACATTTTGATTACTCTACAAGAAATTTGGGTGCTGCCTCCACCCTTGATTGTATGTGTTGGAGTAGGGATTATTTTGTTGCGGCCTAAAAAAATTACCAACATAATTAGCTGTATCAGTTGCTTTTGCAAAAGGATTACCTATCTGGCAATTGCTCGTATCGTGTCCTCCTCCACACAGGTGATGCTCTGAACATGCATAGCTATTCCCTTCAAGCTGTTGACTTGGGCTCTAAGGGCTACAATTTTAGCTAGTAAGGTTGGCACGCAATCTACTCCTTGCACAGCTGCTAGTCTTTTCGGCATCATGCGTTCTGTCTACCATTAATAGCTATTTGATGCCATCTCATCGATCAGATCAAAGGCTTCTTCCTCTATTTTTTGATTAATTATTCCTCCTACTGCTGCATCAATCATAGAACGATTAGTAGGAGATAAACCATTATAGAAAGTTTGTACCTGAAGCCATATAGGTAGTTGATGATGTGGACATCTCCTCAACAATATCTTAAAATGCTCCCAAGCCTCATATAGTGTCTCCATGTCCATCTGCATAAAAGAAGTGATATCATTGCGCATCTTAACAGTCTTGGAAGGTGGAAAGTACATGGCTAAGAATTTTTAGGCTAGGACATCCCAAGTTATGGTAAATCCTGCAGGAAGAGAATGAAGCCAACTCTTAGCTTTATCCCGTAAAGAGAAAGGAAATAACATTAATCTAATAGCATCATTCGACACCCCATTAATTTTAAAAGTATCATAAAATTCAAGAAAGTTAGAAATATGGGCATTCAGATCATCATGCACGTGTCCACTGAATTAGACAGTTGATTGAATCATCTGGATCATCGTCGATTTTATTTTGAAGTTATTTGCTCGCACAGGCGGTCTCCTGATGCTCGAAGCTGCATCGGCTATAGATGGTATGATGTAATCATTTAATGGATGATGTACTGGTCGAATAGCTTCGTGTTGTCCTTCGATCGCCATATCCAATCCTAGATTGATGTCGTTAGGATCTTCAGCTGCCATATTTCTTTCTTATTGTAGTCTTCTAATGGTCCTTTCAATTTTTGGATCTAAAGGTAGTAAGTTACTATGTCCAGTACGTGTCATACACTGAACAAATTTTTTTAAAAAAATAATAAAAATTAAAAATAAAATTTTAAAGTAAAGCTAGGATCAAAATTTTAATATTATTTTAGACACAATCTCCGACAACGATGCCAAAATCTTTATGCATGCTAATCTATAGCTATGACAAGTGCACCAATTGATCAAGTAATAAAGTAAATGAGTAGAGTATCATCCCTAGAAGATTAAAAAATAAGTACTGAAAAGCTCTTTCCTATGCTTTATTTAGAAGACCGATTTATGAGAATAAGAAATTAAAGAACAAAATAAAAAAATAATTAAAAATATTAAGGAAATAGAGAGAGTGTAATTATTCAGATTTTAAACTTAAGAGCAATGTATTACTAAGGCAATCAAATTCACCAACTCGATCAATACAATATTTAGATTATTAGATTAATTTTATTTCATATGACGGTGGAATTTCCTAGTTTATTCACTACCATTTGGTCTAGGCGTAGCTAAACTATCAATATTTATTAATTACCCTTTGGTCCAAGAGTAATTTAAATAAATATTAATATATTAAGTTTGTAAAATTCTCTAATTAAAATACGCTGCATCCAAAGCGCACTAAAATTTCTGCATGCGTATGAATTCTAATTTGATTCATAATACAAGGTATATAATCAAGAAGCAATAACATAAATGTACTTGGTCCATAACATCTATATTCATCAGATCAATTTGAAGATGGCCAGTAATCTAAAAGCATTAAGATCAGATTTATATACTCCTAATGAATAAAATTTAAAATTAAAAATAAATCTTACTGAATATTGCATCAAAAGAGTGGCTACACCTTAGCCTTAGTAAAAAAAAATTTAGTTCATAATAACAAGTTCAAAAATAGCAAATAAAATAAAAAGCATAAAGAAATTAGACTGTTTGATTGTCCATCGCTCTTGGTGTGGAAAATTTGGTGAAGAAGAAAAGAAGCTCCTTGATCAATGTTCTGATTGTCGGAAGAAGAAAAGAAAAAAAATTAAAAGCCCTTCCTTTTCTCTCAAAAATCTCTCTTCTCTTTCTACCTCTCTCCTTTCTTTCTCTTCTTTTTCTTTTTTTTTACTATCTCCTCTATTTTTTTTGCTTCGGCAATAGCAGACCTTTTTATAGACTGAAAGATGGATTGTTCCACCAAAATCCTATTGAAATTAGGTTTAAAACTCTCAAAATAACTCAAAAAGAGTCCTAGATCAATTCTAACCGTTGGATGTTGATCAAATGGTCTAAAAATCACTCAAAAATCATCTTAAAATCCCAAATCAAGTCAAAATTCATTTGGACCATCGGATCAGCCTTGAAGATCAAATCTAGGCTGTCAGATCGTGCATAGAGAAGCCTCTGATTCTTAGTTTTAAAGTCGAGATGAATCTCAGCCGTTGGATCTCGATCGGGAGCTGCATCTGTCGTTTGTTAGCGCATGCATTTCGGTCGTCCGATCAAATCTCAATGAAAGATGCCCGTCGAATCAAATAAAATTCTTAAATTGCCCTCTGTAGACTATGTGCGAGCTCGGTGTTGCATGGACCACCGCATTCTTCAGCCAATCGGAGCGTGCTTCTTCATGTGAAATCTCTGAAATGCCCTTCAAATGGTCCACCGTGCATCGCAAAAAATGATGACATCAGCTTGGCATCAGCATTGCATCAACGGGTCGGTCTGCTGGGTGCAGTCAAATCGGACGATCTACTGAGCCGATTTTTCTGAACCGGTTTGAACCGGACCAACTCATTTTTTTTTTTGAAATTTAATTTTGGGCTCTTTTGAAGTCCGTTTTGCCTGAAATTTATTTCATTTGAATCAGAAAAATAAGATCTTCATATTGGTGGCCTTCTTTTCTACATAAAATTAATAAAAGTATCAATTTTAAAAAAAATAAATTAATTTATTTTATAATTTAATACTTTTATTAGTATATTTTTACCACTTATCAACCATACTTGGTGCATCTAACAATTGAATGATTAACCCAACTTTGGTTGGCCAACCTAACCACTATTAGAGAGATACTTTTAAGTTATCATATTATGAATGATAATTTCATTAGTCAATAAGCACCAGGCCTTTGGGACTCCAATGATTATTGAGTTAATGGATCCATTATCATCCAATTTAATGGAAGGCTATGACTCCATTATCTCCATAACTTTATCATTTTAAGGATCTAATAATTTTAAAAAATTTAAAATTATTTATGATTTAAGGATAGAAAGGATATGGATCAATTTGCTTCCACTGACTTCACCAAGTCAAGTTCTCCTACTAACTTCTCAAGTCTTTGATAAGAACTAGGATCAATATCGATCCATGGGCACCTAGATCAGTCTCACTGAATAAAATTAGTCTCACTAATTTTCTATATGACATGGGTTAGCACAAATCAATGAGCAACCTAATCAAGAACTGATTAATAATATTGGCTAGGTAAGTGAGATCGGTGGAAGGATCTGCCAAGACTTGCCTAAGACACCATCAAAAATGGCCAGATAAGTGGACTGCCAATTAAAAACCATCGATCTAAGATCCCAAATTTATCTTTGATACCAATCGATTTATTAGTTTTGATTTGGACTGCTTAAACACTCGAGCTCGACTACTGAGCCACGATCAATATCCATTTGTTAGATGTATGGACTTTGATCAACTACAACTATTGAAGTGATCTATAGAAATGACCTAATCCTAATTAACTATTAATTAGGTTTGATCAATTTCTTAACTTAGTCCATATTTAATCTAACCCTAGGTCTAACCCAATTAAGGATCTGATCAAAGCTAACCCATTTTTCTTTAATCCATATTTTATGAAATTGTCTTAGGATCTTTAAATCACAAACCTAGATCCTAAACAATCACTTAACTCTTAATTAAGTACAAAGCTTATGGGTTTAGATTTATGAAATCTTAAAACTAATTTTTGACTTAATTATTTAAAATATTTTTAAATTGATAAATAATTTACATTGATTCATATTCAATATATGATTTTAGATTTGATTTATTTTAATATTTCAATCATATCCTACGATTTTGAATCTAGAATTTTGCAGAAAGTAAGTTCATGATTTAAATTCTATAAAATATGTATGTCATACATATTCTAGATTTAAAATAAAAATTATATATCAACATATGCAATAAGAGGATCTAGATCTAAATATAAAACACATCATATAGATCAGATCATAAATCATTTAAAATTAAATTTAAAATCTAAAAATAATTCATAAATTATTTTAGATCTCATCTAATATATTTATAATTTAGATTATTTGGGTCAGCACATACTAGGACAATCTCTCCACTATAAGGGATAAATCATACAGCAAGACAACCTTGCAGTAGTATGTGCAACCTAATATTATTTAGATCTAATCTAAATAATCTAAAATAGATCTAACATCTATTTAATTTTAGATTTAAAATTAAAAAATAAATCATAAAATTATATAGATCATATCTAACTTATTCAAGATTCAAGAATAGATCAGCACATACTAGGACAATATCTCCATTATAAAGGATAAACCTTACAGTAGGATAACCTTATAATCAGTATATGCGATCTTTAGAGTTTTATATTTTAGATTTAATTTAATACAAATATGATCATGTTATAAATGAACTCAGATGCTCTGATACCACTATAGAAAAATATGCAAGGTTTCATGCATGAATTTCAAAATATTTTTGAAAGATAATGCGGTGGAACATGCAGATTAAATCATTTAATCTACAAATGCATGTAATCTAATTACTAAACCCTACATCTAGGACCTATAACATATCATAATGCATTCTAAATCTAAAAATAAAAGGATTTAGTATTGATCAAATCAATAGCCTAGATCTAGAACGATTCTAGATCTGAAACCTAGATCACATCTAGGTGAGAGAAGAGATCAAATCTCTTACCTTGCATGGGTTGAGAACTTCGTGGTTGATTTTTGTTATTATCTTGGGAGCCACACATGTGTCCATCCTCTATAGGTGATCAATACGAGGCTGCAATAAAATCGGAGGTTCATCGAATGAAGATCTGCTCGAAGTGCTAGCTTTTCATGGATTTCTTCGGATGGTTAATTTAAATTTTATTCTTTAGATCTCTTGGATAGTCCAAGAGATGAAGAATATCAGGAGAATTAGAAAAATAATTCAACCTTTGGATCTCCTATAAATCAGAGATTAAATGATTAAAAAAAATCCTAAGAGAAGACACATCTTCTCTCTTCAGGACATCAACCATTGATGTCCTAAATGAATCTGCATATCTGGACAAGATGAGACCTTCTCCTCAAGAAAATTTTCACACTTCTAGATCTCTTTCACTTTAATTTTTCTCATAGAAAAATTATATTAAAATTGAGAAGAAAGGATTCTCAAAAAAATCCTAAGAGAAGACTATCTTCTTTTCACTTTTCTCTTATCAGGACATGATCAAATCATATCTAAAAGAGACCACGATGCCCCAACTCCTTGGAGCATCCATTCCCTCACCCTCTTCCTCTCTCTCTCTCTTAGGTTTTTATCATATAAAAATCACAAAGAAAAAATAATAAAGTAAACCATGAAAGAAAACAATGGGAGAAAATATTTTCTCTTACCCTTGTCTTCATCAAGACATGAACCTTTCATGTCTTAATGAAGAGTTTTTCTCCAAGGAAGTGGGCACCTCAAACCTCCACACCATCCCTCCTATTTCTTCTAGTTTTTATCATGGAAAGCCTAAGGATTCTTCATGCCAAAGATCCACAAAAATTGGCACCCCATAATAATAGGAAGACTAGGTCAAAATGACCTAGTCAAATAAGAAAACAAGGAAGAGTTTGGGGGGCGTCCAACTCTTGGATGCCTCCTCACAAAATTTTTGCATGGAGAGAAGGAAATATTCACCCAAAGAAAGAAGAAAAAGGGAGACAAACAATTAAGGATTGGAGTGGGTTAATTTCCAAAGAGAGAGGAAGAGAGTTTCAACAAAATAAAACTCTTCCTTAGTTTGACTCATTCAAACTAACTACCAATTTTGACCAAGTCAAAATTAAATCCAAAACTTGAGATTATGGGGCATTTAGGCATGAAAATTATAGAAAAAATCTGAAAATAAAATTAGGTGGGCATTGGAGATTATTTGTGCAATGAAAGAAATAAGGAATCCTAATTATTAGGATTCTCATGTATTGACTAGTTCAAATCATTTTTTAACCCAATTAAAATAAGATTAGTGCAGTCCTAATTATGGATGATCCTAGTCTAACTAAAAATCCAATTAAGTCGGGTTTAAATCATATTTAAATTTGATTTAAATCCTAACTCAATTATGAATTAGGTGCACTCAAATCCTAGTCCAACTAGGATTTGTTTTTCTCTTACAATTTGCTTATCCAATAAACCAATTAAACCTAATCTAATTAAGTCCAAACCAATTCTAATTGAATCTAATTCAATTAAACTTGATCACCACCTGATTGCTCAATCAAATTAAGCTAATTAATAATTTAATTGCTAATCAATCCTCCTACAACACTTGCATTAGGTCAAACATCAATTGCATTAAATGTTTGACCTTAGAACGATTCTCAATCATTCTAATTAAGTCCAAACCAATTCTAATTGAATCTAATTCAATTAAACTTGATCATCACTTAATTGCTCAATCAAATTAAGCTAATTAGCAATTTAATTACTAATCAATCCTCCTGCAATACTTGCATTAGGTCAAACATCAATCGCATTAAATGTTTGACCTTAGAACGATTCTCAATCATCGATTAATCATCTGATTAGGTTACAACCTCTTATGTGTGTGATCCTATAGGCTCAAACCTAAGCTGGTAGCATAGAAATCAATTTCTATACCAGTCGAAGTAACCATCTAGTAATGGTTCTCGACATTCGGATAGATCAAATGTATGCAAAGCAACATTCTTAGAACCCTGATCCATGGTTATTATGTAATTTATCTCTTTGATCAATAATGCTCAATATGACTTTGAGTACACTGTCAACACTCATACAAGTCATCTTTATTATGTCTTAAAATTTTATAAATCTCGTGACTCCTCACGAAGATTACCCAAGTCAGGTTTTGCTAAATTGAAACACAACGAGACATTCTCTTCCTGAAGCTAATCAGGAGTGGTCAATCCCATCTTAAATCACACACCAACTTCATAAGTACTTGACTGTACCAAAAAATCTTTCGAACCTATATTAGAAATACAGGCAGTCCGATAATAAAGTATAGTGAGTTGCTTGTAAGTCACCATGGTGATTTTAGGTCGGAGGACACTTATACCTATTGACTTAGCTAGCTACTCTTGATAATAGAGTGCTACATTGATCACGTTCAGTGTAGATGTACTCCTACATCTCATCTAGATGTCATATCAGTATCTCCACACCACTTAGTTACGAGGACAACCAACACATATGGCATACAGCGACCTACGCTCGATAAGTTACCGTCCTTATTAATAACTTATCATTTGGTCATGAACTATTTAAGAACCATCTGATAAATCCTTCTTTATCGATTAATTATGGTTCTAAGAACTTCATCATAATATAGGAGTTCATTTAAGAAGATAGAACTTCGATGATGAATCAGCCAAATAACTATTATTATTAGATAATTCATATACTAATTCCAATCATCTACTACTTAGATAATTGACTTTAGGAAATATTTTTCAACACTCAGTATTTCTCAAATACTTTAGGATGGTTTTAACAACCTTCTAGTGGTTCTTTCCTACATTAGATTGGTATCTACTCACTATCCCTAATGAGTATGCCACATCTGATCGCGTACGTATCATGGCGTACATAATAGAACACACTATCGAAGTATATAAAATTCTACTCGTACGCTCTCTCTCTTAAGGTGTTGTCAAATAATTTCTATTTGAGAGAAAAATTTCATGACCTATCGGTAGATAGCCTTTCTTGGTATTCTCCATGCTAAACTTCTTCAGCATAGTGTCTATGTACGTAGACTAGGATAACCCAAGCAACTTTTTAGATCTATCTATATAGATTTTCATCCTTAGGATGTTGGAAGCTTCTCCTAGATCCTTTATGGAGAACTATGATGACAGTCAGATTTTTATTCCTTGTAATATAGGAACATCATTCTCGATTAAGAGAATGTCATCCACATAAAAAATAAGAAATACAACTGCTGGACTACTGGCCCACTTATATATGTAGGGCTCTTCTTCATTCTTAATGAAGCCATACATCTTGATCATCCTATCAAAATATATGTTCCAACTCCGAGAAGCCTACTTCAGTCCATAAATGGACTTTTGAAGCTTGCACACCATAGACTCATCTATGGAGGTGAAACCTTCAGGTTGTATCATATACATATCTTCATCAAGTTCTTCATTTAGAAAAGTTATTTTCATATCTATTTGTCAGATTTCATAGTCTAGATGTGTAGCTATCGCAAGCACGATCCAAATAAATTTGAGCATTGCCACAGAAGAAAATATCTCATCATAGTCAATACCATAATGTTGACGATACCCCTTGGCAACCAGATGAATTTTATAGATCTCCACCTTTCCGTCTGCATCTTTTTTTCTTTTGAAGATCCACTTACATCCTATGGATTTTATCCCTTCGGATGGATCAATCAATGTCCATACATCGTTGACCTTCACGGACTCTATTTCGGATTACATGACGTCAAGCCATTTTCCAGAGATGAGTCTCTGCATTGCATCCATGTAGGTAATTGGATCCTCATCGTTCTCATCGAGTTCGATAGGATCTTCATCCTAGATCAAGAAACCATAGTATCTATCTGGCTAATGTGGTACTCTACTAGATCACTTTAAGGATGCAGGTTTAGTAGACTCTAAGTCTGATTGAATTAAATCTAGTTTAGGTTCAGCTACTTGTGTTAGTTCTTTCACCTGTCGAACTTCCTCAAGCTCGACCTTAGAGGCATTAGTCCCTTCACCAAGAAACTTTCTTTCTAAAAAGACTGTCTTAAGACTGACAAACACTTTCTATTCATCAGCTAGGTAGAAGTAATATCCTTTAGTCTCTTTTGGGTACCCTATAAAGCTATACTTGTTAGACCTAGGTCTAAGCTTGTCCATTACTAAATGTTTGACATACAGTGGACACCCCCAAATCCTAAGGTGCGAGAGTACTGGTTTACGCTCTATCCAAAATCCTATTCATAATATAACAAGCTAACTCGAGCACATATTCTCAAAGGAAGATCGACAGATCGGCAAATCCCATCATAGATTGAACCATGTCCAACAAGGTCTAATTCCTTCTTTTAGACACACCATTATGCTATGGTGTTCTAGGAGGAGTTCATTGGAAGAAAATCCCATTCTCCTCAAGATATATCAAAAATTCACTGGAAAGATACTCATCCTCTCAAGATATATGCTGTGGTCTAATTCCTCCTAGTTTGCTTTTCTACTTCATTATAGAATAGTTTGAACATTTCAAACGACTCTGACTTATGCTTCATTAAATAGACATATCCATACCTTGATAGGTCATCTATGAAGATTATGAAGTAGAAATATCCACCTCTAGCGCTTGTGCTCATGGATCCACATATATCAATATGTACTAGACCCAGGAGTTTACTAGTACGTTCATCCTTTTCAATAAAAGGTGATTTGTTCATCTTTCCAAGAAGACAGGACTCATAGATCAAAACTGATTCATAATCACTGACCTCAAGAATTTTCTCTTGAGCCAACCTATTTATTCTATTCTTATTGATGTGACCTAACCTACAATACCAAAGGTAGACATCTGACACATCATCTATTCTAGCCTTCAATATTTGAAGCATCTCCTCAGGCTGGACATTTTTAAACCTATGGCTGAACTCAGCATTCATCACTGCCAGCATAATACACTGAATGATGGTGCGATCATTAAGCCACTTCTGGTAAGTGTCTCTCATCGTCTTAATAGCATTCGGAGCTAGCTCCTCAGGTGTCGGATCAATCAATACATATAAGATCCATTCATGCTCTAGGACGATCTTCAACTTTTGATACTAGCTATCAAAGTTGGGTTCCATGAGTTTGTCATTGTCCAATAATGACCAGAGTGACAGGTTAGTGGCCATTTCTGCATAAAAAAAAAATTATAGACCTAATTAGTATATGAATTATTTACTCTAGAGACTTGGAACTATTTTGTTTGAATCGATAGCCTCTACCTCTAATTTGAGGAATTATCCCTAATTTCTTAGTGGGTACTAGAATCCACATATACTACACATGAGCCCAACTTTGGTTGGTCAACCCGTGTGCACCTACGGGTAGGTTCATAATCAATTGCTTCACTAAACAACTTCTAGTAATTTTAATTTTATCTAAGAAATCTAATCAGTAGGCTTTGGCCTCCACTGAAAAGATCTAGTTAGGTTCAACCATTAACATGACCATATTTGGTGCATCAGACCAACGAATAATCGGATCTAACTTTGGCCGGCCAACCTGACCACCATTGGAAAGACACAACTAAATTACCATATTATGAATGATAATTCCATTAATCAATAAGCAATAGATCTTTGGACCTCTAATGATTATTAAACTAATAGATTCATTATCACTCAACTTAATGGGAGGCTATGACTTAGTTATCACCATAACTTTATCATTTTAAGGATCTAATAATTTTAGAAGATTTTATTAACCAAATTTAAGAATAATTGATTAGCCAATTTAGATCCTTCCACTGACTTCATTAAGTCAGATCAATGAGGACTTAATTCAAGTTGGCATTAGGAGCACCTAAATCAGTCAAATTGATTTACCTAATTGACATGGATGAGCCCAAATCTCCAAGTAGTCTAATCAAAACCTAATTTACCAAGATGGCTAGGTAAGTGAGATCAGTGGAAGGGATATGCCATTAACTCGTCAAAGACCAAATCAATGCAAATAGCTCCCAATTAAAAACAACTGGTCTGAGCTACCAGACTTACCTTAGACATCATCTGATTCATTAATTTTTATTTAACTGACCTAGCAATTTTAGATTCGATCACATAGCTACAAATCAAGTCCATTTGGTCCTCGTTAAAGGCATGGGCTTGACCAACCACAACTATTGTAATTTAGTCTAAAGAGTCCATGACCTAATCTAAATCAACATTTGGTTAGATTTGATCAATTACTCTAATTTAGTCCATTCTTTAACTAACCTTAGGTTTAATTCAATTAATGGACCTAATTCAACTAATCCAATTAACCCATAATTTTATGATTAATGTCTTAGGATCTTTAATTCATAATTCTAGACTCTTATTAATCATGCTTAATTCTTAATTAAGTTTAAGGCTAAGGGTTGGAGTTTGGCATTTCAAAAATATTTTTCAAATTTTGAAAGGTTCTTAACATCCTAGCATTGTTTCAATAAATAGGTCAACTCATTTCAAAAATAGATCGGCTTATTTCATAAACAAGCACTAGATGTAGGTTAGATCAGTTAAAACCAGCCAATTTAGACCTCTAGCCAAGTTCTTAGTCAGGTTGGATCCTTAGTCAGGTTGGCTTGGATCCCATTCGACCTAGCCCGAACATAAGCCGAGTTGGCTCAATTTTTGAGATAGTTGGCTTGGACAAAAAGTCAGAAGCCTAACATTTCTATCGAACAAGCTCGGATCCCATCCGAGCTGACCTAAATTGAAGCCGAGCTGACTTGGTTTCTATCCGAGCCGGTTGGATCATCAATCTAGAAAGCATATCACGATTGGCATGTTGGTCGAGCTAGCTTAATTCCTGAGCAAGACGGCTTCACCAGCAAACAGAATCTTCCTAAGATCCTATTCATGTTTAATCTAAATCTATGTACTCTACATAAAAATCATGAAACTATTTAGATCTAATCTAAATACTAAATCATGATAAAATTTAGATTAAATATTCAAACATTATTAGCTGTGTGCTCTAGAAGCCAGATTGGCTAACACCTATAATACACTTCTAAGGATAATTTTATAATTTTGACTATAAATTAATAAAAAGATTATTTTCTATCATAGTATGTATTTAAAGTATATGTAATACATCCTTTAAGTTAATGGTAATGATAATTCATATTTTTAAAGAGTTGAAAATTTAAGACATGAATTTTCATAATTAACTCATAAACTGCTCCCGATCGTAGGATCATCACGAGGATGGTGATTAATCTGGAAGGTTTGTGTACAATCACTTTCTTTGAGTAGATGAGTCTTGAGTCTATGGTGTGGAGATACCAAAGCGAGAGTACAACCTCGAGCATTCATAAGAAAGTCTATCTTCTCGTTGATGACTAGCTCGATGTTGCAGTAGCGTGTCCAATTATTTGATCTGAGGTGCATCGACAATTCACCTTGAGGGTATTATATTTTGACTATACCATAACTCGATCTCCTAGCCATTCAGAATTTTGAGGTGTATGTTGGCAATAGTATGTTCATTATAGAAATTGGATTGCACCAATAAGGGATCTATCTACCTCGGTAGATGAGGAGTAGCTCTATGATGATCATGAGAATCGAGTTCATAAGTCCATGGCCATGGTAGAGTGAAGATGATAGAAAAAGTTTCTATAAAGATTTTACATAGAACTCAAATCGAATGATTAATTCATATGATGGATATTGGGTTTGATGAGTTCACCTTAATCCTAATCCTATCGGGGCTCAAGATAGAAGAACCCAATCACATAGGTAGCTACACTGAGATGTTCACTTTCAATTTTGATGGGTTGCCACCATATACTGCTAGGTGTCACTAGTGGATTTTGGGAGCAATTAGACTAATTTTGATGATCGATCATTCTAATTGTATGAATCAAAAAAGTTCTGATCCATCGTAAGATATTTTAATGATGGAGATGATGGAGATCATGATTTATCTCATTACCATACGAAACTGAATCTAATTAGGTCACACAAATAAGAGTTTAGGTCTGGAAGTCATCAATTGAGCTAACCTAGTTTGATTGATTTGGATTAGATCTAATCAGATTTAAGGTAATCATGCTAGCACACGATTGAGCCTGACTTTCTCTTTCTATAATCTTTCTGATTTATCGCAATCGAGTTGAATTTGATTTAACTCAGTTTTATATCTTGAATGAGCTTATTTTTATCTGACTAGAATAAGTCCAGGTTAGATTAATTATGAAAATTAAATTCATTCCCAGTGCAATTAAACTAGGGTCAATAGTTGACCCAATTAAGAGAATTGAGGATCATATGATCAAAGAATTTTAGAAATTTGTTTAAAAACTATTTTGCTCTAATTTTTGGATATATGATAGGGCATGAGTTATACTTTAGGTTTGTAAAATTTTGAGATTTTTGGAGGTTCCTAAGCTAACTTTTGATAGAGTTTGATTTGGATCAAACTCTTAAGGGAAGAGTCCTAGATGCACATGGACTCTTCCTTATCCTTTCATGCCGCCACCTTCTAGATGGATTTTTGGTGTCAAAACTAGATGAGATCTGGGGAATTTCATGGAGATCAGGTCCAAGAGTCCCAATGGTCAAATTAATAAGGTGTTTGATCAAAAAGGGATTCTTTATGGCGCTATATCTTGTATAAGAACTCTTCTCACAAAATTGCCTCAATGTAATTTATTTTTTCCACACCCAAAGGAGCCTTCCCTCTAATATCCATGCCCTCTCTATCCTCTCTCTCCCTCTATTCTACATGCCTAAAAAGTTAGGTATAAATCTGAGTTGAAGGTCCAAGGTTTTTGGCATAAGATTCAACATCTACACGATGGTGTTCATGAGATGAACAGGCTGCCCTCAGAAGTCATTTTGAAAGCTTTTCAAATTAGATCCAGATCTGATTTTTGGAGAAGAGATTCATGAGAAGAAGAAGTTTAGATCCTATCTAAGTGAATATTGGTAGAAACCAAGCACGTGCATGGCTCCTTCCAGAACCTCAAAAATCAATAGGATCATCGTAGGATAATTAGATTACCAAATTAGGTACTTAAAATTAAATCTAATTTAATTTTATTTTTAACTTTTAATATTAGATTTCTATGATTAGATCTAAAAAATCTTATATTTAATTAAGATTTTAAAAAAAAAATTAAAATATTTTTTTAGATTCAATCAGATCTGAACGATCCTATGCCGAAAAAATAGGTTTTTTCTTCAATTGGTATCAAAGCCAGGTTGCAGTTCTTCGAATCTATTTTAGATCTAATTTTATTTTTATTTTTTATTTAATATTAAAAAATTTTAAATATCACATCAAATGTGGTTATATATAAAATTAAAAAATTAAAATTAAATTATTTAGATCTAATATGTATGAGATGCATGACTAGACTAGGAATAGAATAGTTCTATGTATAGTCTAGTATAACCATATTGTTAATTTGATTAAATATAATTTTAGATCTATTTAATTTTTATTTTTTTAATATTATAATTATTTTAATTAGATCTAAAAAAAATAAAGTTTTTAATTTTTGATTTATTCATATGTGATATGAAAAGATGCATGTTTAAACTAGTTGTAGAATAGTTCTATAAATTTTTTAGAATAGTTTTATTTTGATATGATCAAATTTAAATCTATTTTTCAGATGTTATATATGATATTTTAGATCTAAAAATTATTCATGTTTAATTTAGTGATGATACATGAGATGTATGCATAGTTAGATCATTAATTATATATGTGATATATGATCTAGATCTAACTAATTTTGTAGTTTCAATTATATTTCTAATTAAGGCATTCTCCTTGGCTGTTCAATCATAAGAATAAAGTAAGATTTAAAGATCCTTTCCTTTCATTCGATGAGGTATTCTTATGGCATGTAGGGGTGCTACACGTTCGTCCTTAATCAAAAATTAGAACTTATTTTCTACAAAACCCTAGATCCTGAAATCTTAGGATTTTGATACATATTTTTTATTTATAAACCCAAACATAATTAAGAATTAAAATTATAAAACTAATTAGATCTAAAATTAAGAATTTTTAGATTTAAGATATTTTCATAAAATTGGGTTCGGGCTTGGGTAGCTTAATTAGGTCTAGCGGTTGATCAAATCGAATCAAGAGTTGGTTAGGTGGGATCAAGAGTGCTTAGAATTGACCAGCCCAATAGTTGTAAGTCTAGATCAAGGTCGACTCACAGCCACGTGATCGATCCAATTAAGATCTAATTTAGCTCTGTGGTTCGAGTCTAGATTATAGGCTAATCTGATTAGTCCTGGTTCGATAATTTGATGTCTAAGGTAAGTTTGGCAGATACGATCGACTGATTTTTAATTGGAAGCTACTCGATCTGAATGTATTCTTATCGAGTTAATGGTATATCCCTTCCACCGATCTCACTTACCTAGCCATTTATATCAACCCAATTCTGATTTGAGATGGCTAACAGTTCGAGCTAACCCATGCCACTAGGCTTGTCATAACCATTATGACTAAGTCAAGTCTAAGAGACCTAAATTAAATCTTCCTAAGAAAAGATTAAGTCAATTGGTCTTCCATCATTGTAGATGTGCGGGCCCTTTTTGAGGTTGATTGTTCTCGACTGGTTACAGTGGCTCAGTTACACTGAAAAGATGCAACCATATCTATTAGGCATTGGATACTACGGGTTGGAGGATGGATTGGACTTAATATTTTGGATACGGTGAGGGATCCAATTAGGAATCCAATTCATGCAAATGCTGGGTCTGACTTAACTAAGGAGTGGATCAATATGTTGGACATGATGAGATTCATGAATTAGAGACCAAGATTAGGTGCACCATGATTAGAGAATCATTGGATAAGAGTTGTCCATTCATCGATTGATCCATCATCAATAACTGTTAGGTGAGGTAGTGAGCCAGTCGGTAGAACCACACCACCCACTAGAAATCAATTGATCATGAACATTTTCGCATCTCTGCCCAAGGAGTGTAGGGATCCAAAAAAATAGTGGGAGACTAATTTGTTTAAAAATAAAATTTTTAAACAAATTGATTCAGTCTAACTATAAAATCTAACTAAAAACTTTGACTCTCTATAGAAAAATATCTGCGTCCAACCTACTAGCCCATATCCTGGACACCCATAAATTGATCGGACCCAACTTCAAGGATTAGCTTCGAAACTTCAAAATTATTTTGGGTTTCGAGAAGTTGTTGGAACAGAACCCTCCCACTTTACCAGCCTATCCATCCACTGATCAGAGAGAGTCTCTAGAGAAGTGGATGGATGATGATAACAAAGTCAAGTATTACATGTTGGGCTTGATGTCTGATGAGCTCCAGCACCAACATGAAGACATTAAGACTAGCCACAAAATGTTGGCTCACCTGCAAGAGTTATTTGGTGAACAAAATTGCATAGCCAAATATCAAGTCATTAGAAGACTTTTTAAGGCTTAAATGCATGATGGGTAGTCGGTCCAAGATCATTATCTAATGATAATCAAGGACTTAGAAGAGCTTGAGAAGCTCGATGTCAAGTTGAACAAGGATTTGCAAATTGATATAATTCTGCAATCCTTGACTGATGCATATGGGTAGTTCATCATGAACTACCATATGCATAAACTACAGAATACTCTGGTAGAACTTATGAATATGTTGGTTACTGCTGAGCTTTCTATGAAAGGTTCTAAAGGCTTAGTACTTGTTGTAGAGCGGACTTCTTCTAAGAGAAAGTCTTTTGGAAAGAAGAAGAAGTCCATGAAGAAGCAGAAGGTGGATAGTGGGAAGAAGAAGAAGGCAGAGATGAAGAAGAAGGCCGCTGACAAAGAAAATTTCATTGCAACACAAACAATCATTGGAAGTGGAATAGCCCCTTATACCTGGCTAGCCTGAAGAACTAGAAGGAAGTAGGTCCTTTTGGAGGTATGCTCGTTATAGAATCTAACCTTATGGTTTCTTCTACATCTAGTTGGATGCTTGACTCTGGTTCTAGTGCTCACTTATGTACTTCTATGTAGGATCTTGAGGATAGCAGGAGATTGAGGGATGGTGAGATGATCCTAAGCATTGAAAATAGAGCAAGAATTGCTACAGTGGTCGTGGGAACCTACCCTCTGTGATTTGAAGGAAAATCCTGATTTTTCAGATTAGGTTCATTCAGATCTGATTGGATCGAGAGGCATATTTCAAAAATTTTTCTCTTAGATCTAGATCAGATCTAACACTTTTTAGATCTGATTTATGATCTAATAATTAAGAAAATAAAATTAAATTATTTTTGAATTAATTTTATCTTGACCCTAGGTAATCTGATTATCCGTTGATGATCCTGCGGAAGCTCTAAGGTTCTGGATCTAGCCATGCAAGCGTCTGACCTCTACCAATATCCGCTTGGGCTGGATCTAAAGATCTTCTCCTTCTCTTTCTTTTCTTTAAAAATTAGATCTGGATCTGATTTGGAGGATCTTCAAAATACCTTCTGAAGATCACCCGTCGTCTCTACAACAGTGTTGTCTTCTTCCTTTTTCGTCAGTCTTTTCTTGCCTGACTCGCACTAATCTGAAGAACCCAACTTTCTTGGGTGTGGGGAGGAGAGAGAGGGCCAGATGTTGGCATGGATGGAGAGGGAAAGCCTTGGGGCGTGGCTAGGAGAGAAGTCCTTTAAAAAGTGGGCGCAGACAGGGTCTATTTATAGACTCTACTGCGCCATGCAGTGCTACATCACCCCGGCCAATCATGTTGCTTCGTTCAATTAGATCTAAATTTGATTGATGGGATGAGAGACCCATAGATTTATCCTAAGGTGGCACCTAAGACTGGTCAAAGTCTATAGGTGAGGGTCACCTAGTTTGAATCCAACAAGCAACCTGGAGTTCCATCCGTTTGGGACTCCAGCATCCCTACCCATGGGCGCATGCCATCCTAGGCGTGCACCCCCTTTTTTTCTAATTTTTAGAGAGGGGACAAGCTCCTATCTGCTCTCCAATAAGTGCATGACATATGGGCAGATGTCCAAGGGTCAAAAGTCAACATTTGACTAAGTCAAAGCACAAGAATTAGCAGGTAATGAAAAATGGCAGGTGTTGTCTCAAATTTATCTCATAAATTAAGACAACCATTTTCTAACTTGGACAAGCTCCAGTGAAACTAGGTAAAGGTACCTGAGTGAGCACAAACTCTTTTGGCTCAATCAAGATAACTTTTATAATGGAAAAAGAAGAACGTTAGGCTCAATCGTACGCTAGCATGATTTCCTTAAACCTAATTGAATCTTATTTAAATCAACTGAACTGGATTAGTCTAATTGATGATATCCAGATCTAAACCCATGTTTGTGTGACCCAGTTAGGTTCAGTTCTAAATAGTAATGGGACATGTCATGATCTCCATCATTGACATCATCGAAACTCCTTTCGATGGCTCAGAACTTTTCTAATTCAGACAACTAAAATGATCGATCATCAAAATCATTCTAGTTGTTGCCAAAATCCATCAGTGACACCTAGCAGCATATAGTGGCAACCCATCAAAATTAAAAATGAACCTCTCGGTGCATCTACTTGTGTGATTAAGTTCTTCTATCTTGAGCTCCGATCAGATTAGGGTTAAGATGAACTCGTCAAACCCTAATTTCTATCATATGATTTAATCATTCGATTCAAGTCCAATGTGAAAACCTTAATAGAAACTCTTTCTATTAATTCACATTCTGCCATGGCCATGGGCTTATGGACTTGATTCTCATGATTATCATAGGGCTGCTCCTCATCCACCGAGGTAGATAGATTCCATCTTGGTACAATCCAATTCCTACAATGAACATGCTATAGCCAACATACACCTCAGGATTCCAAATGGCTAGGAGATCGAGTCATGGTGTAGTCAAACTATAACACCCTCAAGGTGAACTGCCGATGCACCTCAGGTCAAAGAACCAGACACACCACTGCAGCATCGAGTCAGTCATCGATGAGAAGGTAGACTTCCTTATGACTACTCGAGGTGGTCACGCTCAGTGCCCTCGTTCTCTAATGAGTATCTGTACTCTCACTCCGATGTCTCTACACTGTAGACTCAAGACTCATCTACTATAAAGAAGCGATTGTACACTAACCTTCTAGATCAATCACCATCCTCATGATGATCCTACGGTCAGGAGCATTTTATGAGTTAATAATGAAAATTCTTGTCTTAAATTTTCAACTCTTGAAAATAAGAATTATCATTATCATTAACTCAAGGGATGTATCACAGACACTAAATACACATATGTGATAGAAAATAATCCATTTTATTAATTATAGTTAAAATTATAATTTTGCCCTTAGAAGTGTATTATAAGTATCAGCCAATTCTGGCTTCTAGGGCACACATATCTAACAAACTCCCACTTGACCTAAAGCCAGTTGGCTACAAATCTAAGTCCCATCTTCTCAGGGTGGGTTTCAATCTTCTGCTGGCCCAATGGTTTGTAAGCGAATCCGCTGCATTGTCTATGGAGTCGACTCTCTTGACCTCGACATATCCCTTCTCAAGGTAATCGTGGATAAGGTGATATCACTATTTGATGTGCTTAGATTTTTGGTAAGACCTTAGCTCCTTAGCAAGGGCTATGGCACCATTATTGTCGCAGTACAAAGGAATGGCATCTGATGGCATCACTCCGATCTCTGTGGCAAACTTCTTATACCAGAATGCCTCCTTTGCAGCTTTCGATGCAGCGATGTATTTTGCTTCCATGGTGGAATCTGCTATTACTGTCTGTTTCGAACTCTTCCAACTAATAGCTCCACCATTGCACAAAAATAGACTCCCAAATGTCGACTTTTGATTATCTATATCGGATATAAAATTCGAGTCTGTATATCCCTAGACATAGAGTTCTCCATTATCAAAGACCAACAACATATCCTTAGTTATTCTCAAGTACTTAAGGATACATTTCACAGAAGTCCAGTGTTCTTCACCTAGATTCGATTGATATCTGCTTGTGACACTCATAGCATGGGCTATATCAGGTCGTGTACATAATATGGCATACATAAGGCTCCCTATTGCTGAAGCATAAGGGATCTTGCTCATGCGTTCTATTTTCTCAGGTGTGCTAGGGCACATCTTCTTGGAAAGATGAATGCCATGCCTGAAGGGTACTAAACCTCTCTTAGAGTTTTCCATACTAAACCTCTTTAGTACTTCCTCTATGTACATCTTCTGTAAAAGTCCTAGTATCCTATTCGATCTATCTTTATAGATCTTGATTCCTAGAATAAAGAATACTTCTTCTAATCTTTCATGGAGAATTCTTTAGATAACCATATTTTAACTATGGTCAACATGGAGATATCATTCCCAATAAGGAGGATGTCATCTACGTACAATACGAGGAAGACAACAGCGCTTCCACTGATCTTTTTGAAGACACATGGCTCATCCTCATTCTTGATGAAACTAAACATTTTGATCACATCATTAAAATGAGTATTCCAGCTCTGAGATGCTTGCTTAAGTCCATATATGGACCTTTGTAGCTTGCATACTTTATGATCATCATCATTGGATGTGAAACCTAAGGACTGTTCCATATAGATATCTTCCTCAAGATATCCATTTAAGAATGGCATTTTCACATTCATTTGCCATATTTCATAATTGAAATAGGCTGCAACAGCAAGCAGTGTGCGGATGAATTTTAGCATAGCTACTGGTGAAAAGGTATCCTGATAGTCAATGCCTTCGTGTTGACTATAACCTTTTGCCACTAATTTAGCCTTGAATGTCTCCACATTCCCATCTGCACCAATCTTTTTTTTAAAGATCTATTTACACCTAATAGGTACTATACCTTCTGGTGGATCTACCAAGATCCAGACTTGGTTTGAGTGCATCGAGTCAATTTCTGACTTCATTGCCTCTACCCATTTCTTGGAGTCGATATCTGATATCATCTTATTATAGGTTTTGGGATCATCACCTTGAATCCCATTACCTACGAGGAACATTTTCTCAACATCCTCTGAAATAGTACCTAAGTACCTCTCAGGGGGATGAAAAATCCTTTTTGATCTATGAGGTGGAGGAGGTAGTGACCGGATTATCTTAATCTAATTTGGTTCCATTTTGTCCTTAGCTTGTTGCTCTTGTGAGGCATTCTCATCGAGCTTGATCTATTTTCCAATGCCGCTATCTTGAATAAACTATTTTTCAAGAAAGATGGCATGTCGACTCATAATTACATTGTGATCTTCTGGAATATAGAAATAATATCCTAATGACTCTTTAGGATAACCTCTAAATTGAGCTTTAAAGGACCTAAAGTCTAACTTATCCGCTTGTTGTCTTTTGACATGAGCCGAACAACCCCAAATTTTGAGATGACTCAGACTTGGTTTCTTACCATACCATATCTCATACGGTATGGTAGGAACGGTTTTAGAAGGAATCCTATTCAGTAAATATATTGCAGTTAACAAATAATATCCCGAAAGAAAATTTGGAAGGCCTGTGAAGCTCATCATGGATCGAACCATATCCAATAGGGTCCGATTCCTCCATTCTGAAACCCCATTGAGTTGAGGTATTCTTGGTGGAGTCCATTGAGAGACTATGCTATTTTTCTTGAGATAGTCTAGGAATTTCCAACTAAGGTATTCACCTCCTCGATCTGATCGAAGAACCTTAATGGGTTTTCCAGTTTGCTTTTTTACTTCGTGTCTAAATTCTTTGAACTTTTCAAAAGCTTCAAACTTGTATCTCTGAAGATACACATACCCATACCTAGATGAATCATCAATAAAGATTATGAAGTAGACAAAGTTGCCTCTAGCCGGTACATCAAATGGACCGCACACATCTGTATGTACTAGTGCAAGAAGATCCATGGCCCTTTTCCCTTGTCCTACAAAAGAGAGTTTAGTCATTTTGCCATGAAGATAGGATTCATAAATTGGATATGACTCAGAAGTCAACAGACTCAATAGCTTAATTTTTTCTAATTTATTAACCCTATCTTCTGCTATATGACCTAATCTTAGGTGCCATAGATACATATCATTAGGACTATCCCTAGGATGTTTTGATTTTACGTTATTCATATTTTGCTCAAAATTAAAAATAGATACATCAACATGTAACTGATAAAGACCGTTAATAAGGAAACCACTTACAATTTTATTTCTTTCATAAAGAATATTACAATGGTCCTTAAGAAAATTAATTACATAGCCTTTTAGTGCTAAGCATGAAATAGAAATCAAATTCCTGCTAGCTGTAGGCACATAATAACAGTCTTTCAAAACTAAGTCTAAACCTAGATGGTAATCGAAGAGGGATATGTTCCCACGGCTACTGCAGCAACTTCTTGCTCCATTTTTGACATGCAGGATCATGTCTCCATCCCTCAGCCTCCTGCTATCCTCAAGATCCTGCATAGAAGTGCACAGATGAGCACTAGAACCAGAGTCAAGCACCCAACTGGATGCAGAAGAAACCATAAGGTTAGACTCAATAACGAGCATACCTCCAGAAGGACCTTCCTTCTTATTCTTTAGGGTGGCCAGGTAAGTAGGGCAGTTCCGCTTTCAAGTGGCCATCGCTGTTGCAATGAAAATACTTTTCTTTGTCAGTGGCCTTCTTCTTCAGCTCTGCCTTTTTTCTTCTTTCTCCTTCCACCTTTTGCTTTTTCGCAGACTTCTTTTTTTTTCCAAAAGACTTTCTTTTGGAAGAAGTCCATTCCATAGCAAGAACTGAGCCTTTAGAACCTTTCATAGAAAGCTCAGCGGTAACCAGCATGTTCATTAATTCGGCCAAGAAATTTTGAAGTTTATGCATGTGGTAATTCATGATGAATTGCCCATATGCATCAGTCAAGGATTGCAGAATAATATCATTCTGCAGATCCAAGTCTAACTTCACACCGAGCTTCTCAAGCTCTTCCAAGTCCTTGATCATCATCAGACAGTGATCTTGGACTGACTGCCCATCATGCATCTTAGCCTTAAAAAGTCATTTCGTGACTTGATACTTGGCTGCACGACTCTGTTCACCAAACATCTCCTGTAGGTGAGCCAACATTTGGCGAGCAGTCCTGATATCTTCATGTTGGCGCTGGAGCTCATCAGACATCGAGCCCAACATGTAATATCTGGCCTTATTATCTTCATCTATCCATTTTATCAGAGACGCTCTCTGTTCAGCAGATGGATGGGCTGGTAAGGTGGGAGGGTCCTGGTCCAATACATGAGTTAACTTCTTGAAACCCAAAATGATTTTGAAGTTTCTGAGCCAATCTTTATAATTTGGTCCGATCAGTCTATGTGTGTCCAGGATACGTGCTATGGGTTGGACGCAGACATTTTTCTATAGAGAGTCAAAGATTCTAGTTAGATATTGTAATTATGACTTGACCAATTTATTTAAAAATTTTATTTTTAAATAAATTAGCTCCCACTATTTTCTTGGATCCCTACACTCCCTCTGTAGAGATGCAAAAATCTCCATGATTAATGATTTCTAGTGGGTGGTGCGGTCTCACCAACTGACTCATCACCTCACCTAACAGTTATTGGTGATGGGTTAGCCAATGAGTGAACAACTCTTGTTCAATGATTCTCTAATCATGGTGCACCCAAACTTGGATCTCTAATTCATGAATCTCACCGTATCCAAAATATTGATCCACTCCTTAGTTAAGTCAGACCCACCATTTGCACAGACTGGATTCCTAATTAGTCTCTCACCGTATCCAAAATATTGAGCCCAACTCATCCTCCAGCCCATAGCATCCAATGCCTAATAGACATGGTTGCATCTTTTCGGTGCAACTGAGCCACTGTATCCAGCCGAGAACAATCAACCCTGGGAAGGGCCCGCACATCTACAATGGTGGAAGACCTCAGACTTAATCTTTTCTTAGGAAGAATTGATTCAGGTCTCATTAAACTAGACTTGTCATAGTCATAACAATTATGACTAACCTAGTGGCATGGGTTAGCTCGGATTATTGACCACCTCAGATCAGAACTGTGTCAACAGATATGGCCAGGTAAGTGAGACCGGTGGAAGGAATATGCCATTAACTCGTACAAGAATGCATTCAGGTCGAGTAGCTTCCAATTAAAAATCAGTCGGTCGTATGTGCCAAACTTACCTTAGACACCAAATTGTTGAGTCAGAACCAATTGGGTTAGCCTACAATCCAGACTCTAACCTCTGAGCCTAATTAGGTCTTGCTTGATCGTGACTCGATCTTGACCCAGACTTAATCCTATTAGGCTGGTCAATTTAAGCATTGTTGATCCCATCTAACCAACTCTTGATTCGGTTTGATCAACCGCTTAGACCTAATTGAGCTACCCAAGCCCGAACCCAGTATTATGAATATGTCTTAGATCTAAAATTCTCAATTTTAGACCTAATTAATATTTCATAATCTTAATTTCTTAATTAAGTAGGGTTCATAAACAAAATATGCACAATAAATCCTAGGGTTTCAGGATCTAGGGTTTTGCAGAAAGTAAGTTTTGGATTTCTGATTAAGGACGAATGCACGCAGCACCCCTACACATCATAAGAACACCCCATCGAATGGGAAGGAGAGGGCCTTTAAACCCTTCTTTTTTCTTATGATCGGACGGCCAAGAGGAACGCCTTAATCAGGAACATGCAATACTACAAAATAATTTTAGATCTATATCATATATCTCATATACAAATTAGATCTAATCATGGCATATTTTGCATACATCTCATGTATCGAATCATGCATATTTTTAGATCTAAATTATCTCATAATAATCTAAAAAATTAGATTTAAATTGATCTAATCAAAATAAATTCTAATCTAGACAATTATGTAGAACTATTCTACAACTAGTCTAGACATGCATCAATCATATCTCATATGATGTTTAAAATTAAATAATTTTTATTTACTATTTTTTAGATATTATTATAATAATTATAATATCAAAAAATAGAAAATAAATAGATCTAAAAATTATATTTAATCAAATAAAAATATGATTATACTAGACTACACATAGAATAATTCTATTCCTAGTCTATTTATGTATCTTATACATATTAGATCTAGATCAATTAATTTTAATTTTTTATTTTTTGATTTTAGATCTAATCACATCTCATGTGATATCTAAAATTACTAATTAATTAGATTAAATCAAATCTAAATTAATTTAATAAAGCCTGACTCTGATACCAGTTAAAGAAAAATCCTGATTTTCTGGATCAGGTTTGTTTAGATCTGATTGGATCGAGAGGCATATTTCAAAAATTCTCCTCTCAGATCTAGATCAAATCTGACATTTTTTAGATTTAATTTATGATCTGATAATTAAGAAAAAAAATTAAATTATTTTTGAATTAATTTTACCTTGATCCTAGGTAATCTGATTACCCATTGATGATCCTATGGAAGCTCTGAGGTTCTGGATCTAGCCATGCAAGCACCTAGCCTCTACCGATATCCACTCAGGTTGGATCTAGAGATCTTCTCCTGCTCTTTTTTTTCTCTAAAATTAGATCTGGATCTGATTTGGAGGATCTTCAATCTTCTGAAGATCACCCATCGTCTCTGCAGTAGTGCTGCCTTCTTTCCTTTTCGTCAGCCTTTTCTTGCCTGACTCGCACTAATCTAAAGAACCCAACTTTCTTGGGCATGGGGAGGAGAGAGAGGGCTAGATGTTGGTATGGAGGAGGGAGAGGGGCAGCCTTGGGGCATGGCTAGGAGAGAAGTCCTTTAAAAAGTGGGCGCAGATAGGGTCTATTTATAGACTCTACTGCGCCATGCAGTACTGCATCACCTCGGCCAATCACGTTGCTTCGTTCAATCAGATCTAAATCTGATTGATGGGATGAGAGACCCATGGATTCATCCTAAGGTGGTGCCTAAGACTGGTCAAAGTCTACAGGTGAGGGTCACCTAGTTTGAATCGAACAAGCAATCTGGTGTCCCATCCGTATGGGACTCCAGCATCCCTATCCATGGATGCATGCCATCCTAGGCATGTGCCCCCATTCTTTCCAATTTTTAGAGAGTGGACAAGCCCATATCTACTCTTTAATAAGTGTGTGACACATGGGCAGATGTCCAAGGGTCAAAGGTCAATGTTTGACCAAGTCAAAGTACAAGAATTAGCAGGTGATGGAAAATGGTAGGTATTATCTTAAATTTATCTCACAAATTAAGATAATTCTTTTCTGACTTGGATAAGTTTCAGTCAGACTAGGTAAAGGTACCTGAGCGAGCACAAACTTATTTGGCTTAGTCGAGATAACTTTTATAATAGAAAAAGAAGAACGTTAGGCTCAATCGTGTGCTAGCACGATTATCTTGAACCTAATTGAATCTTATTCAAATCAACTGAACTGGATTAGTCCAACTGATAATATCCAGATCTAAACTCTTATTTGTGTGATCTAGTTAGATTTAGTTCTGTATGATAATGGGACATGTCATGATCTCCATCATCGACGTCATCGAAACTCCTTTCGATGGATCAGAACTTTTCTGATTCAAACAACTAGAATGATCGATCATCAAAATCAATCTAGTTGCTCCCAAAATCCACTAGTGACACCTAGCAGCATATGGTGGCAACCCATCAAAACTAAAAATAAATCTATTGGTGCAGCTACTTGTGTGATTAAGTTCTTCTATCTTGAGCCTCGATCAGATTAGGATTAAGGTGAACTCGTCAAATCCTAATTTCTATCATATGATTTAATCATTCGATTCAAGTTCAATGTGAAAATCTTAATAGAAACTCTTTCTATTATTTCACATTCTACCATGGCCATGGGCTTATGGACTTGATTCTCATTATTATCATAGGGCCGCTCCTCATCCACCGAGGTAGATAGATTCCATCTTGGTGCAATCTAATTCCTACAATGAATATGCTATAGCCAACATACACCTCAGGATTTCGAATGGCTAGGAGATCGAGTCATGGTGTAGTCAAACTATAACATCCTCAAGATGAACAATCGATGCATCTCAGGTCAAAGAATCAGACACACCACTACAACATCGAGTCAGTCATCGATGAGAAGGTAGACTTCCTTATGACTACTCGAGGTGGTCACGCTCAATGCCCTCGTTCTCTAATGAGTATCTTTACTCTCGTCCTGATGTCTCTACATCGTAGATTCAAAACTCATCAACTATGAAGAAGCGATTGTACACTAACCTTCTGGATCAATCATCATCCTCATGATGAACCTACAATCAGGAGCATTTTATGAGTTAATAATGAAAATTCTTGTCTTAAATTTTTAACTCTTGAAAATAAGAATTATCATTACCATTAACTCAAGGGATGTATCATAGACACTAAATACACATATGTGATAGAAAATAATCCAATTTGTTATTTATAGTCAAAATTATAATTTTGCCCTTAGAAGTGTATTACAAGTATCGACCAATTCCGACTTCTAGGGCACACATATCTAACACGATTATCATTAGAATTAGATTTAGTTCTTAGAGACTATTTTTGTGTGTCTGTAGCAAGCAGAAATTTGATTACTATTTCATATTTAGCATAGGAAGGCTATGTAATTAGTTTTCTTAAGGACCATTATAATATTCTTTATGAAAGAAATAAAATTGCAAGTAATTTTTTTATAAATGGTCTTTATCAATTACATATTGATGTTTCTATTTTCAATATCGAGCAAAACGTGAATGCCATAGGATCAAAATGACCTAGGGATAGTCTGAATGATAGGTATCTATGGCACCTTAGGCTAGGTCATATAGTGGAAGATAGGGTTAACAAATTAGAAAAATCTGGGCTATTGAGTTCATTGACTTTTGAGTTATATCCGATTTATAAATCATGTCTTCATGGCAAAATGACCAAGCTCCCTTTTGTAGGATGTGGAGAAAGGACTATAGAACTACTTGCCCTAGTACATACTGATGTGTGGGATCCATTTGATGTGCCGGCTAGAGACAACTATGTCTACTTCATCATCTTTACCGATGATTTATCTCAGTATGGATATATGTATTTGATGTGACATAAATCTGAAGCTTTTGAAAAGTTCAAAGAATTCAGACATGAAGTACAAAAATAAATTAAAAAACCCATTAAAGTTCTTCAATTAGATCGAGGAGGTGAATACTTTAGTTGAAAATTTTTAGATTATCTTAAGCAAAATGGCATAGTCTCTCAATGGACTCCACCTGAAATACCTCAACTCAATGAGATTTCAGAATAGAGAAATCGGATCTTATTAGATATGGTCCGATCTATGATGAGCTTCACGGAACTTCCTAAGTTTTTTGGGGGATATAGTCTAATGACCGTTATATATTTACTGAATAGAGTTTCCTCTAAAATTGTTTCTACCACACCGTATAAGATATGGCATGGTAAAAAATCAAGTCTAAGTCACCTCATAATTTAGGATTGTCCGGCTCATGTCAAGAGACAATAGGTGGACAAGTTAGAGTATAGATCCTTTAGAACTCAGTTCATAGGATATCCTAAAGAGTCATTAGGATATTATTTCTACATTCTGAAAGACTATAATGTGATTGTGAGTCGACATGTCATGTTTTTTGAAAAATAATTTATTCAAGATGGTGGCATCGGAAGGCAAATTAGGCTCGAGGAGAAAGTCTCTCAAGAGCAACGAGCTAAGGATCCTATGAAATCCAATCAGATTGAGCCAGTTTAATCACTACCTCCTCCACCTCGTAGATCAGGAAGGATTTTTTCATCCTCCTAAAAGGTACTTACGTACTATTTTAGAGGACGTAGAGAAAATATTCTTCATGGAAAATGGGGTTCATGATGATGATCCCAAAACCTATGACAAGGTGATATTAGATATCAACTCCGAGAAATGGTTAGAGGTAATGAAGTTAGAGATTAACTCAATATGCTCAAACCAAGTCTAGACCTTGGTAGATCCATCTAAAGGTATAGTACCTATTGGATGTAAATGGATCTATAAAAAAAAGATAGGTGTAGATGGGAATGTGGAGACAATCAAGGCTAGATTAGTGGCGAAAGGGTATAGTCAATGCGAAGTCATTGACTATCAGGATACCTTCTCGCCAGTAGCCATGCTAAAATCCATCCGCATATTGCTTATTGTTGCAACCTATTTTGATTATGAAATATGATAGATGGACGTAAAAATGGCCTTCTTAAATAGATATCTTGAGAAAGATATCTACATGGAACAGCCGCTAGGCATCACATCTAGTGATGCTGGTCATAAGGTCTACAAGCTGCAAAGATCCATCTATGGACTTAAGCAAGCATCTCGAAGCTCGAATACTCGTTTCAATGATGTGATCAAATCATTTGGATTCATCGTTGGGGATAAATCCTACTCTAGCTGAAGTCCAGTTTGATGCTTAGCCTAATGCAACTGATAATCATGGAAGAGCTTCGATCGAAAATTATCCCTCCAATGATCGAACCCCAATCGAACTCTTTCGGCAATCGAACTCCCCCAGCAGACGAATCCCAGCAAACTCCATTCAGACATCTCCTTCAATCAGATTCCTCCAGGAGCTGAACTTCTTTCAAACTTCTCCTTCAGTCGGATTCCTTCAGGAGTCGAACTCCTTCCAAACTTCTCCTTCAGTCGGATTCCTTCAGGAGTCGAACTCCTTCCAAACTTCTCCTTCAGTGGGATTTCTTCAGGAGCTGAACTCTTTCAGGACATCTCCTTCAGTCAGATTCCTTCAAGAGCCAAACTCCTTCCGAACTTTTTCTTTACTCAGATTCCTCCAGGAGCTGAACTCCTTTCGGACATCTCCTTTAGTCAGATTCCTTCAGTAACCGAACTTCTTTCAGACCTCTCCTTCAGTCAAATTTCTCCAAGAGCCAAACTTCTTTTAGACATCTCCTTTAGTTGGATTCCTCCAAGAGTCGAACTTCTTTAGGACATCTCCTTCAGTCGAATTCTTACAAAAGCCGAACTCCTTTCGAACTTCTCCTTCAGTCGAATTTCTTCAAGAGCCAAACTCCTTTCGGACATCTCCTTCAGTCAGATTCCTCTAGGAGCCAAACTCCTTCTGAATTTCTCCTTCAGTCAGATTCTTATAGGAGCTAAACTTCCAGACTCTCCTTCAGTCAGATTCCTATAGGAGCCAAACTTTTTTCGAACTTCTCCTTTAGTCGGATTCTTCTAGGAGTCGAACTCCTTTCGAACATCTCTTTCAGTCGGATTCCTATAGAAACCAAACTCCTTCCAGACTTCTCCTTCAGTCAAATTTTGAATGCCTGCTTCCTTTGGATAGTTACAACTATCATTTATCAATCTGCTATAAGCAACACCACTATCGAATGGTTACGACTATCATTTATCAGCCTACTACAGGCAAATCCACTATCAGACGGTTACGACTATCATTATTAGTCTATTACAAGTGACACCTCTCTCCATAATAAATTTCACATGGCTTCGAGTGGCTCATGATCGAACAGTTATGATTGTCACTATCAATCTACTCCAGACTCTATCTATAAAAGGGACCCTCCAGATATGTTTTCTCTAAGCTCTCTTCTTCTTTTCAAAAACTTTGTTGAATTCATACTCGAGCACTCCATTTCTATTGGCCAGAAGAGCTGACTTGATCATCGGAGGGTCCTGCCAGAGCCACCACCATTGACTTTGGATGAAATTTTATTTTGTAGGTCACTGACAGCGACCTCTTCTTCCTCAACTTCAGTTTAATCCGGCATCAACCAGATTCTGCACCAATAGGATTGGCGCTAGAGGAAGGGCCCTCTATTCTTGAGATTTTCTTGATCTTAAAGAAGTGCTCAGCAGTGATCTCTATTCTTCCTCTCTAGAGTTCTTTCTAAAAAAAATACCTTCTAGGAAAGCTTCGACCTGATGATCAATGATCTCTACAGTCAAATCTCATCTAGATCCATCCATTCCTACTCCAACTCTGATAACTCAAGCTCCACCTACAGCCATGGTGGATACAGAGCAGTTCAACCTACTGGTCCAATAGGTTCATAGTCTCATAAAGGTGGTGTAGGCCATACATCGATAGGCTCTGATGCCAATTCGATTGGAGCAGACTCTTTCGAAGCCCCACGATCTGGTTAGGAGAGGACCGACTCGGGCTAGCTGACCGACAACCTTCAAAAAGGGGAAACAGAGGGTGGAGAGCCATTGCTCAGACCATGATTCAACCCCGGGAGAAGCTTTCCCTCCATCCCATTAGAAAACTCTAGAGATCAACGATCATGAAGATCTCCTGAATCAAAGATTCTAGGAAATGAGCCGATGGATCGAAGAGCTCCATCATACTCCCCCCTCACATAGTAATAATATTTGCACTGATCCTCCTTTTTCTCAGAGGATTATGCAAGAGCCCATTCCACCAAACTTCAAGCTTCTCCAATTTGAAAGCTATGATGGAACCTCCGATCCGATCGATCATCTGGAGGACTTCCAGACCATGATGATGCTCCATGGTGCACCAGACGCCATCTTATGCTGAGCTTTTTCATCCATCTTGAAGGAAGTAGCAAGAAACTGGTACTCGATGCTGAAATCGGATACGATCTTCTTCTTTGATCAGATGAGCCATCAGTTTGTGGCTCACTTCATCAGCAGCCGATGTCCGCACCAAGGTTTGAATTTTCTGATGCATATCAAGTAGAAGGAGGGAGAATCTATCCAGACTTATGTCATCCAATTTAATGCTGCTATATTAGAGGTCTAAAACCTAGACCAGTCTGTTGCAATGACCGCACACAAGGGTAGCCTTTAGAAGAATGATTTATTGTTCTCCCTAAAAAAGTACTCCAGAAACTTTATCGATCTTCTAGCTTGGGTTGAGGGATAAGCTTGAGCAAAAGAAACCTTCAAATTGAAGGATGAGAAAGCCATAGGAGAGTGGCAAGCAGATGAATTTAATAAATGCATAGTTGATGGAGGGTCGAATGAAGTTTGGCCATGCTCACGGACTCCCCCCAAGTGCAAGCGAGCCCGAACCTCTCCTTGAGCTCGTCGTCAAAAAAGCTCTGATAGAAGGGCATGAAGAAGTTCTCCCCTTAGAAGATTTTACAACTACGCCCCCCTCAATGTTCCAAAAATTTAAGTATTGATAGAGATCAAGGAGTAATTGTCGAGGCCAGAAAGGATGCACACTCATCCTGGCAAGCACAATCCTAATAAATATTATCTCTACCATCATGACCATGGTCACGATACTGAAGAATGCATTCAGCTCCAAGACGAGATCGAGGAGCTCATCAGGAGAGGTTGGCTAGGTTGATTCCTCAGATGTCGGTCTGAAGCAAGAGAAGATCGATCAAGGGCACTACTGCAGTCTGAACAACCAAGAAGGGAGGAACAACAAAAGGATTGGCTGCCTCTCGACATCATCAACACTATCTCTAGGAGACTTCGATGAGAAGAGGCCAGCGGATCTGGGGGATTAGTAAAAAGATGGAGGGCTGAAGAATCTATAACCTTCACTGAGGTAGATGCATGGGAAGCTCAATTCCCACATAATGATGTAGTTGTAATTTTTTTCAATATAGCAGACTATGATGTACGTCGCATCTTAGTTGATAATGAAAGTTCAACTGACATCTTATTTTATAATGCTTTCTTCAAAATGTCAAAATCTAATAGTCAGCTTGGACCAATAAACTTTCTCCTAGTAAGCTTTGCTGGTGCTGCAGTACTAGTTGAAGGTGTAATGACAGTACTAGTTGAAGGTGTAATGACTCTAGCTGTGACTGTCGGACAATATCCAAAATAATCTAGAGCGTAGGTGGATTTTCTAGTAGTAAAAGTTCCCTCCACTTACAACATAATTCTCGACCGACCTAGTTTAAATGCACTTTGGGTGGTAGTGTCCACTTATTATTTGAAGATGAAATTTCTGACAAGTTATGGGATTGAAGAGGTCAAGAAAGATCAAGCTCTGACAAGGCATTGCTACTCAATTATCCTATGAAAGGAAGCACAGTCCGACCCTTATCCTGTTGATGGACTACATGTCCGTGATGACTTTGCCGAAGAGCGAGGCAAGCCCATAGAGGATCTTGTGATCATCCCCCTAAATGACGAAAACGTGGAGCATACGGTGCAAATTGGTTCCAATATGGAAGATAAAGTTCGGGAGTAGCTCATCGCCTTCTTACGGAGGAATGTCGACGTCTTCACCTGGGTTCCGACAGATATGCCTGGGATTGATGTCGAGGTTATGGAACATCGATTGGCCATTGACCATAAGCATCAACCAGTGAAAGAAAGAGTTCGAAGCCACACACCAAAAAGGCAAAAGGTAATAGCAGAAGAAGTCGACAAGCTTCTCAATGTCGAATTTATCCAAGAAGTCAGTTATCCAACTTGGGTCTCTAATATGGTCCTGGTTAAGAAAGCCAATGGTAAATGGAGGATGTGCATCAACTTTAAGAAGCTTAACAAGGCTTGCCCAAAAGACAGCTATCCTTTGTCCAGAATTGACCAACTGGTGGATGCGACTTCAAGCTACGAGCTCCTCACCTTCATGGATGCCTTCTCTGGCTACAATCAAATTCGGATGGCACCAGAGGATGAGGAGAATACTGCTTTTATTACTAACTGTGGTCTTTACTATTACAGGGTCATGCCATTCGGGCTTAAAAATATAGGCACGACTTATCAGCACTTGATCAATAAAATCTTCAAGGAGCATATCGATCGTAATATGGAGGTTTACATCGATGACATGCTGGTCAAAAGCCAAAAGACTGTCAATCATGTTGCCGACCTTGAAGAGGCTTTCGATGCTCTCAGAAAATATAAGATGAAGCTGAACCCAACAAAGTGTGCCTTTGGGGTAGCCTCAGAAAAATTTTTGGAATTCATGATCTCGAGATGAGGGATCGAGGCTAATCCGAAGAAAATTCGAGCTATCCAGGAGATGACCACTCCAAAGTTCATCAAGAAAGTTCAGCGTCTAATTGGAAAGGTGGCATCTTTGAATTATTTTATCTCTAGATTGGCCGAATGCTGCATGCCCTTCTTCCAAATCCTCAGAAAGCCGAAAGATTTTCGCTGGACTCAGGAATGCCAAAAGGCATTCGACAAGCTCAAGAATTACCTCAGCTTGCCCCTCCTACTAGCCAAATCCGAATCTAGAGAGGAGCTATTTCTCTACCTCGTGGTCTCCCCTATGGCACTAGCGGTAGTCCTGATCAAAGAAGAGGTGAAAGTACAGCGATCAATCTGCTACATAAATCGTATCCTAAGGGATGCCGACACTAGATATACAAAGTTAGAAAATTAACTTATGCTCTTCTAATTGTAGCAAGAATACTTCAACCTTACTTTTAGGGACATGCTATAATGCTTCTTACTGATCAGCCAATCAAAGCAATTCTTCATCAAATGGATGCTTCTGGAAGAATTGCAAAATGGACCCTTGAATTAATAAAGTTTGACATCAACTACCAACATCGGCCAGCAATCAAGGCTTAAGCACTGGCCGACTTTATAGTTGAATGTACCATTTCGGATGAAATCGAGCTTAAGCAGAACGAGACCGGCATCCCATGGTTACAACCGAGCCACTCCGAAGAAAGTGCCAACCTTCCTAAAGGTTTTTGGGCTTCCCAAATGTTTTTGGGCTCTTTACGTGGATGGTTCATCTAACTCCACTAGAGCAGATGCGGGATTAGTTTTAGTCAACCCCGAGGGAGTCAACGTCAAGTACGTGCTATGCTTCAAATTTTTTGTAACTAATAATGAGGCCGAATATGAAGTGCTGATCGTCGGGTTAAAAATGGAAAAAGAATTAAAAGTAGATTGGCTTCAAGTCTACAATAATTTTTAATTAGTGGTCGGCCAAGTTAGTGGCAACTATGAAGCATGGAAGGAAAGTATGATGAAATACCTTAAGAAAATAAAGAATTTGACTCCGGCCTCCGATAGTTTTAGCATTCGATGGATTCCGAGGGTAGAAAATACAAGAGCCGACCTTCTCTCTAAATTGGCTACTTCAGCTCCAGGCGAACTGTCCAAAGAAGTATTTTTTGAAACTCTAAAATGTCCAAGCTTAGAGGAATCATAGCTCGTTATGCAGACAGAGCTCAAGCCGAGCTTGATTGATCCATTAGTTGCCTATTTCAAAGAGAGAGTTCTTCCTCGTGATCCGAAAGAAGCTTGGAAACTCAGAAATCAAGCATTCCAGTATATTTTGTATGAGGACAAGTTGTATAAAAGATCATATTTGCTACCACTATTGAGATGTCTTCAACCTTTAAAGGCCGACTTCACATTATGAAAAGTACACAAGAGAATTTATAGAAGTCATATAGGAGCTAGACCCCTATCACAAAAACTACTTCGGCAAGCATACTATTGGCCGACCTTGTACCACGATTCTATGAAGTATGTTAAGAAATGTGACCGTTGTTAGAAAAATGCAAATATACAAAGACAATCGGCCTCCGAGCTTACTCCGCTAAGCGCACCTTGACCATTTATGTAGTGAAAAATTGATATACTTGGCCCTTTTCCAACAACATCCAGATAATGAAAATTCCTCTTGGTTGTGATTGACTACTTCACCAAATGAGTCGAAGCCGAACCGCTAGCAAAAATTACTGAGACCAAGATACAGGACTTCATCTGAAAGTCAATCATCTATCAGTTTGGTCTACTCCAAACTCTCATAATAGATAACGGGTGATTGCTAGAATGAGGTTCGCTGAGTTCTGTGAAGATCTAAACATCTTCTATCACTTCACATCAGTAGCTCACCCATGGCAAATGGGAAAGCTGAGGTGACCAATCGGATCCTATTGCAAGGCATCAAGATAAGACTCAACAGAGCAAGGGGGCTTGGGTGGACGAACTCTATCACGTCCTCTAGGCATACCGAACTACTCAAAGGCTATCAACTAAGAAAACACCATTCATCTTGGCCTTTGGAATGGAGGCAATCACCCAATCAAGCTTAAACTCCCATCAACATGGGTCGTGGCCTTCAATGAGCAATGTAATTTGTAGGATCTCAGAGTCAACCTCGATCTACTAAAAGAAAAAAGAGAAGAAGCCCAAATTTGGATGGTGGCCTACAGGCGAAAGGTGGCCCAATATTATAACTCCAAAGTCATAGATAAAATGTTCAGAGTGGGGGACTTAGTACTTCAACGAGCCACTATCTCTCAGTCTCAAAGTCAGAAAAAGCTTGTCTTAAATTGGGAAGGACCCTACAAGGTCACGAAAGTCATCCAACCTGGGACATACTACTTGAAGAAGCTCGGGGGGATAGATCTGCCTCGATCATGGAATTCAAAAAATCTATGAATGTATTATCAATAATTTGATTACAATAAAATTCTCCTACTCCAACACCCTAATCTTTGTTGTGTACCGATGATAAAGGAGAACTACCCCACGAACTTAATTTCACGATAAATATAGCCTATTAGAAATAGGAGGAGAACCTCGTCCTAACATGAGCAAAGTCGAAGGCCTCGTTCATTTTAGATGAGATGAGAGGAGAGGCCCTGACAATGACCCTAATGTGCCCCTATAGCTCATTAGAAACAAGAGGAGAACCTCATCCTAACATGAGCAAAGTCGAAGGTCTTGTTCATTTTAGATAAAATGAGGGAAGAGGCCCTGACAATGGCCCTAATGTGCCCCTACAGCCCGTTAGGAACAGGAGGAGAACCTCATCCTAACATGAGCAAAGTCGAAGGCCTCATTTATTTTAGACGAGATGAGGGGAGAGGCCCTAACAATGGTCCTAATGTGCCCCTACAGCCTGTTAGGAACAGGAGGAGAACCTCGTCCTAATATGAGCAAAGTAAAAAGCCTCCTTCATTTTAGATGAGATGAGGGAAGAGGCCCTAACAATAGCCCTAATGTACTCCTACAGCCCATTAGAAATAGGAGAAGAACTTCCTCCTAATGTTAGCAAAGTCGAAGGCCTCATTCATTTTAGACGAGATGAGATGAGAGGCCCTGACAATGGCCCTAATGTGCCCCTACAGTCCGTTAGAAATAAGAGGAGAATCTCGTTCTAATGTGAGCAAAGTCGAAGGCCTTATTCATTTTAGATGAGGTGAGAGGAGAGACCCAGATAAGATCTCTTTCAACTTCAACCTCGATCGGAGATAAGATCTCCTACGAGCTTCAACTTCAATAGAAGATAGGATCTATTTTAATCTCGACTGGAGATAAGATCTTCTCCGAGCTTCAACTTCAATGTCAACAAAAGATAAGATCTCTCTCAAGCTTCAACCGCAGTGGGTGCAAAGCTTAAAAAAGGACTTTGACAGTCATCTTTTCTGTATTCCCTTTATTTAAATATCAAACTCGAGAGTGGAGGGACTATTGTTAGGGATAAACCCCGCTCCCATCGAAGTCTAGTTTGATGCTTGGCCTAATGCAACTGATAATCACGGAAGAGATTCGATCGAGAATTATCCCTCCAGTAGCTGAACCCCAGCCAAACTCTTTCGACAGTCGAACTCCCCCAGCAGACGAACCCCAGCCGAACTCCTTCAGCAACCAAACTTCTTTTGGACATCTCCTACAGTTGGATTCCTTCAAGAGTCGAACTTCTTTTGAACTTCTTCTTTAGTCGGATTCCTCCAGGAGCCGACTCCTTCCGAACATCTCCTTCAGTCAGATTCCTTCAGGAGCCAAACTCCTTCCAAATTTCTCCTTCAGTTGGATTCCTACAAGTGCCAAACTCCTTCCGAACTTCTTCTTCAATCAGATTTTTTCAGGAGCCGAACTCCTTTCGAACTTCTCCTTCAATCGAATTCCTTCAAGAGCCAAATTTCTTTCGAAATTCTCCTTCAGTCGGATTTCTTCAAGAGCCGAACTCCTTCTAAACTTCTCCTTTAGTCGGATTCCTCCAGGAGTCAAACTTCTTCAGGACATCTCCTTCAATTGAATTCCTCCAGGAGCCAAACTTCTTCCAGACTTCTTCTTTAGTTGGATTTCTCTAGGAGCCGAACTCCTTCTGGACATCTTCTTCAATCGAATTCCTTCAATAGCTGAACTTCTTTTGGACTTCTCCTTTAGTTGGATTCCTCTAGGAGCCAAACTTCTTTCGAAAATCTCCTTCAGTCGAATTCTTATAGGAGCTAAACTCCTTTAGGATATCTTCTTCAGTCAAATTCCTCCAGGAGTCAAACTTCTTTCGAACTTCTCCTTCGGTCGAATTTCTTCAGGAGTCAAACTCCTTCCGAATATCTCCTTCAATCAGATTCCTTCAGGGGCCAAACTCCTTTCGGATATCTCCTTCAGTCGGATTCCTTCAAGAGCCGAACTCCTTCTGAACTTCTCTTTTAGTCAGATTCCTTTAGGAGTCAAACTCCTTTCGGACATCTTCAGTCGAATTTCTCCAAAAGTCAAACTTCTTTCAGACTTCTCCTTCAGTTGGATTCCTATAAGAGCCAAACTCCTTCCGAACTTCTTCTTCAGTCAGATTCCAAGTGCTTGCTTTCTTCGAATGGTTATGACTATCATTTATCAATCTACTATAGGCGACACTACTATCGAATAGTTACGATTGTCATTTATCAGCCTACTATAGGCAAATCTACTATCAGACGGTTACGACTATCATTATCGATCTATTATGAGTGACACCTCTCTCCATAATAAATTCTATGTATCTCTGAGTGGCCTATGATCAGATAATTATGGTTGTCACTATCAATCTACTCTAAACTTCATCTATAAAAAAAATCCTTCAGATATATTTTCTCTAAGCTTGCTTCTCCTTTCCAAAAATTCTATTGAATTCATGCTTGAGCACTCCATTTCTGTTGGCCAAAAAAGCTGACTTGATCGTCGGAGGGTTCTATCGGAGCCACCACCACCAACTCCAAATAGAACTTTATTTTGCAGGTCACCGATGGCGATCTCTTCTTCCTCAACTCCAGTTCAATCCAATGTCAATCAGATTCTGCACCAACAAAGAACGAGGAAGAACCTTGTGTATTCAAAAAGGTTAGTGGGAGTGCTATTATCTTACTCATATTATACGTGGATGATATCTTGCTTATTGAAAATGATATTTCTATGTTGACCACACTTAAAATGTGATTATTTAAAGAGTTATCTATGAAAGATCTAGGAGAGGCATCCTTTATTCTAGGAATTAAGATCTATAGGGATGGACTAAATAGGATGCTGGGTCTCTCACAGAAGATGTACATAGAGGAGGTACTAAAGAGGTTTAGCATGAAAAACTCTAAGAGGGGATTGGTGCCCTTCAGATATGACATTCGTCTCTCCAAGAAGATATATCCCAACATACCTAAGGAGATTGAATGCATGAGCAAGATTTCTTATGCTTTGGCAATAGGGAGCCTCATGTACGCCATGTTATGTACACGATCTGATATCACCCATGCTGTAAGTGTCACGAGTAGATATCAGTCGAATCTAGATGGAGAGCACTGGACTTCTATGAAATATATTCTTAAGTACTTGAGAAGGACTAAAGATATGTTCTTGATTTTTGGTAATGGAGAACTCTAGATCCAAGGTTATACAGACTTAGATTTTATGTCTGATATAGATGATCAAAAGTCGACATTTGATAGTCTATTTATGTAAAATGGTGATGCTGTCGGCTAGAAGAGTTTCAAACAGACTGTGATAGCAGATTCTACCATAGAAGCAGAGTACATCACTGCATTAAAAGCTACAAAGAAGGTATTCTGATACAAGAAGTTCATCGCAGAACTCAAAGTGATGCCATCAAATGTCGTTCCTCTATACTACGATAATAATGATGCCATAGCCCTAGCTAAGGAGCCGAGGTCTCACCAAAAATCCAAGCACATCGAGCGACGATTCCACCTCATCCATGATTACCTCAAGAAGGGTTACGTCGAGGTCAAGAGAGTCGACTCCATAAATAATGCGGTAGATCCACTGATGAAGCTGTTAGGCCAGCAGAAGATCGAAGCCCACCTTGAGAAGATGAGACTTAGATTTATAGCCAATTGGCTTTAGGTCAAATGGGAGTTTGTTAGATGTGTGACCTAGAAATCAGATTGGCTAACACTTGTAATATACTTCTAAGAATAATTTTATAATTTTGACTATAAATTAATAAAAAGATTATTTTCTATCACAGTATGTATTTAAAGTGTATGTGATACATCCTTTGAGTTAATGGTAATGATAATTCATATTTTCAAAGAGTTGAAAATTTAAGACATGAATTTTCATAATTAACTTATAAACTACTTCCGACCATAGGATCATCACGAGGATGGTGATTGATCTGGAAGGTTGGTGTACGATTACTTTCTTTAAGTAGATGAGTCTTGAGTCTATGGTGTGAAGACATCAAAGTGAGAGTATAGATACTCGTTAGAGAATGAGGGCACTGAGCGTGACCACCTCGAGCATTCATAAGAAAGTCTACCTTCTTGTCAATGACTGGCTCGATGTTACAGTAGTGTGTCTGGGTCTTTGACCTGATGTACATCAATAATTCATCTTGAGAGTGTTGTACCTTGACTACATCATAACTTGATCTTCTAGTCATTCAGAATCCTAAGGTGTATGTGGGCTATAGTACGTTCATTGTAGAAATTGGATTGCACCAATAAGAAATCTATCTACCTCGATAGATGAGAAGTAGCTCTATGATGATCATGAGAATCGAGTCCATAAGCCTATGGCCATGGTAGAGTGAAGATGATAGAAAGAGCTTCTATAAGGGTTTCACATAGGACTCGAATCGAATGATTAATTCAAATGATGGATATTGGGTTTGACGAGTTCACCTTAATCCTAATCCGATTAGAGCTCAAGATAAAAGAATCCAATCACATAGGTAGCTGCACCGAGAGGTTTACTTTCAGTTCTGATGGATTGCCACCATATACTGCTAGGTATCATTGGTGGATTTTGGGAGCAATTAGAATAATTTTTATAATCGATCATTCTAATTGTATGAATCAAAAAAAGTTCTAGTCCATCGAAAGATGTTTCGATGATGTCGATGATGGAGATCATGACATATCTCATTACCATACGAAACTTAACCTAACTAGATCACACAATAAGGGTTTAGGTCTGGATGTCATCAATTGAGCTAACCTAGTTCGATTGATTTGGATAAGATCCAATCAAGTTCAAGGTAATCGTACTAGCACATGATTGAGCCTGACTTTCTCCTTCTATAATCTTTCTAATTCATTGCAACTAAGTCAAATTTGATTTGACTCATTTCTATATCTTGAATGAGTTTATTTTCATCTAACTAGAATAAGTTTAGGTTAGATTAGTTATGAAAATTAAATTCATTCCTAGTGCAATTGGACTAGGGTCAATAGTTGACCCAATTGAGAGAATTGAGGGTCATATGCTCAAAGAATTTTAAAAAAATTTTTAGAAATTATTTTTATCTAATTTTTAGATATGTGATAGAGCATGAGATATACTTTAGGTGTGAAAAATTTTATGATTTTTGGAGGTACCTAGGCTAGATTTTGATAGAGTTTGTTTTGGATCAAACTCTTCAGGGAAGAGTCCTAGACGCACATGGACTCTTCCTTATCCTTTCATGCTGCCACCTTCCAGATGGATTTTTGGCATCAAAACTAGATGGAATCTGGGATTTTTCATGGAGATGAGGTCTAAGAGTCCCAATGGTCGAATTAATAAGATTTTTGATCAAAAACGGACTCTTTATGATGCTATATCTTGTATAAGAACTCTTCTTACGAAATTGCCTCAATGTAATTTATTTTTTCCACACCCAAAGGAGCCATCTCTCTAATATCCACACCCCCTCTATCCTTTCTCTCTCTCTTCTACATGTCTAAAAAGTTAGGCATAAATCTGAGTTGATGGTCCAAAGTTTTTGGCACAAGATTCAGCATCTACGCGATGGTATTCATGAGACGAACAGGCTACCCTCAGAAGTCATTTTGAAGGCTTTTCAAATTAGATCCAGATTTGATTTTTAGAGGAGAGATTTATGAGGGGAAGACATTTAGATCCTATCTGAGTAGATATCGGTAGAGGCCTGGCGCGTGCGTGGCTCCTTCCAAAACCTCAAGAATCAACGGGACCATCACAAGATATTTAAATTACCAAATCAGGTACTTAAAATTAAATCTGATTTAATTTTATTTTTAACTTTTAATATTAGATCTCTATGATCAGATCCAAGAAGTTCAAATCTGGTTAGAATTTTTTTAAAAGAATTTAAAATATTTCTTTAGTTCTAATCAGATTTGAACGATTCTGTGCCAAAAAAATAGGTTTTTCCTTCAAACGTATCATGAAAATCATTGGATCTAATCTAAAATTTTTATAATCAATGTTATAGATTGCAACATACCAGGACAACCTGTCCACTGTAAGGGGTAAACCTTATAGTAGGACAACCTATAGTCCATGCGATCATCATTTTTATTTTTCAGATTAGATTATTACTTAGATCTAATCTAAGAATATCTAAAATATGTATATATAATACATCAAAAAACCTACCATTTTGATACCAATTGTAGAGAATACGCAGGGTTTCTAGTTCTACTTTCAAAAACTTTTTTAAAAATCATACATAGTGTAAACTATTATTAATTAAATTAATAATAAGAGCTACAGATCTAATCTAAAAACTCTACACAATTAGGATCTAATATATCATATATGCATGCATATCTAAAAAATAAAATAGCAAGTGCAAAAAAACTATTTTGCTATTTCTACATATTCAGAATACATTATCATTTTATGGATAGATGATCTTCATAATCTGATCTCCGTGGTACAGATCTGATCATCGTGATGCAGCCACACATGTGTCTGGCCTCCATGGGTAATCCATACGAAGCCTAGATCCCAATCAATTCCTCTTCAGTGCTAGCTCGAATAGAAGTCTTCAACGATTGATGTAGATCAAACTCCTTTGATCTTCTTCATGAGGTCTTCAAATGCTTCGGATCCCAATGAATGTAGAACAAATGTAGTGGAGGCTTTCACCAAGATTTGTGAACTCACGACCCTCATTCCACACAGATCTAAATCCCAAATCCTAAACAGATTCTAGGGTATGCACTCACCCAAATAACCTTGCGCCTAGAACTCTTTTCTGGTTTTTCTCATGCATGCAAAGAAGAGACTTTCTCTTCTCTTTTCTTTCTTCACATTCTCTCTCTCTTTTTTTCTATTCCTTATGCACGTTCATAAAATCAATTATTTTATAGATGCACATAAACATGGGAGATGTGTGGGATTGGCTTAGATCAAGAGGTTACCCATTCAAACTCAAATCCCATTTGAATTTAATTTATGACTAGATCAGGCCAATCATTAAGACACGTGAGAAGGAAGTGTTAGATATATGTGTGCCCTAGAAGCCAAAATTGGCTGACACTTGTAATACACTTCTAAGAAAAAAATTATAATTTTGACTATAAATAATAAAATAGATTATTTTCTATCACAGAAGTGTATTTAGTATCTATGATACATCTCTTGAGTTAATGGTAATGATAATTCATATTTTCAAGAGTTAAAAATTTAAGACATGAATTTTTATTTATTAACTCATAAAATGCTCCTGACCGTAGGATTATCATGAGGATGGTGATTGATCCGAAATGTTAGTGTACAATCTCTTCTTTGTAGTAGATGAGTCTTAAGTCTACGGTGTAAAAACATCAGAGCGGAAGTATAGATACTCATTAGAGAACGAGGGCACTGAACGTGACCACCTCGAGTAGTCATAAGGAAGTCTACATTCTCGTCGATGACTGACTCAATGCTGTAATGGTGTGTCTGATTCTTTGACCAAAGGTATATCGGCAGTTCACCTTGAGGGTGTTACAGTTTAACTATACCATGACTCGATCTCCTAGCCATTCAAAATCCTGAGGTGTATGTTGGCTATAGCATGTTCATTGTAAGAATTGGATTGCACCAAGATGGAATCTATCTACCTCGGTAGAAGAGGGGCAGCCCTATGATGATCATAAGAATCAAGTCCATAAGCCCATGGCCATGGCACAGTGTGAAATAATAGAAAGAGTTTCTATTAAGGTTTTCACATCGGACTTAAATCGAGTGATTAAATCATATGATAGAAATTAGGGTTTGACAAGTTCACCTTAACCCTAATCTAATCGGGGCTCAAGATAGAAGAACTTAATCACACAAGTAGCTGCACCGAGAGGTTCATTTTCAATTTTGATGGGTTGCCACCATATGCTGCTAGGTATCACTGGTGGATTTTGGGAGCAATTAGAATGATTTAGAAGATCGATCATTCTAAGTTGTCTGAATCAGAAGAGTTCTGATCCATCGAAAAGAGTTTCAATGATGTCAATGATGGAGATCATGACATATCCCATTACCATACAAAACTGAACCTAACTGGGTCACACAAATAATGGTTTGGATCTAGATATCATCAATTGGATTAATTCAGTTCAATTGATTTGAATAAGATTCAATTAGATTCAAGAAAATCGTGCTAGCATACGATTGAGCCTAACATTTTCCTTTCTCTATCATTAAAGGTTATCTCGACTGAGCCAAATGAGTTTGTGCTCACTCAGGTACATTTATCTAGTTTGGTTGGAGCTTGTCTAAGTTAGAAAAAGATTGTCTTAATTTATGAGATAAATTTGAGACAACACCTGTCATTTTTCGTCATCTACTAATTCTTGTACTTTGACTTGGTCAAACATTGATCTTTGACCTTTGGACATCTATCCATGTGTCATGCACTTATTGGAGAGCAGATAGGGGCTTGTCCCCTCTCTAAAAATTTGAAAGAAGGGGGCACACGCCTAGGATGGCGTGCGCCCATGGATAGGAATGCTAGAGTTCCATATGGATGGGACTTTAGGTTGCTTCTTGGTTTCTACTTAGGTGGCCCTTGGATATCTACTTTAACCAGTCTTAGGTGCCATCTAAGAATGAACCTGTAGATCTCTTATCTAATTGGATTAGGTGATGTCATCCTACTTTAATCATTCGATTCAAGTCCGATGTGAAAATCTTAATAGAAACTCTTTCTATTATTTCACACTGTGCCATAGCCATGGGCTTATGGATTTGATTCTCATGATCATCATAGGGCTACTCCTCTTCTACCGTGGTAGATAGATTCCATCTTGGTGCAATTCAATTCCTACAATGAACATGCTATAGCCAACATACATCTCAGGGTTCCGAATGGCTAGGAGATCGAGTCATGGTGTAGTCAAACTATAACACCCTCAAGGTGAACTGCTGATGCACCTCAGGTCAAAGAACTAGACACACTACTACAGCATCGAGTCTGTCATCAATGAGAAGGTAGACTTCCTTATGACTACTCATGGTGGTTACGCTCAGTGCCCTCATTCTCTAACGAGTATCTGTACTCTCACTTCGATGTCTCTACATCGTAGACATAAGACTCATCTACTATAAAGAAGTGATTGTACACTAACCTTCTAGATCAATCACCATCCTCATGATAATCCTATGGTCAGGAGCATTTTATGAGTTAATAAATAAAAATTCATGTCTTAAATTTTCAACTCTTAAAAATATGAATTATCATTACCATTAACTCAAGGGATGTATCACAGATACAAAATATACTTATGTGATAGAAAATAATTTATTTTATTATTTATAGTCAAAATTATAATTTTGTCCTTAGAAGTATATTACAAGTGTCAACCAATTCTGGCTTCTAGGGCACACATATCTAACAAACTCCCATTTGACCTAAAGCTAATTCGCTACAAATCTAAGTCCCATCTTCTTAAGGTGGGCTTCAATTTTCTGCTGGCCCAATGGCTTTGTAAGCGGGTCTACCACATTATCTGTGGAGTTGACTCTCTTGACCTCGACGTAATTCTTCTCGAGGTAATCACAGATGAGGTGGTACCGTCGCTCGATGTGCTTAGATTTTTTATGAGACCTCAGCTCCTTAGCAAAGGCTATGGTGCCATTGTTGTCGCAGTACAAAGGAATGGCATCTGATGGCATCACTCTGATCTCTGTGATAAACTTTTTATACCAGAATGTCTTCTTTACAGCTTCTGACGCAGCGATATATTCTGCTTTCATGGTGGAATCTGCTATCACTGTTTGTTTGAAACTTTTCCAACTGACAACTCCACCATTGCACACAAACAGACTCCCAGATGTCGACTTTCGATCATCTACATCAGACATAAAATCTGAGTCCGTATACCCCTAGACTTAAGTTCTCCATTACCAAAGATCAGTAACATATCCTTAGTTCTTCTTAAGTACTTAAGGATACATTTCACAGAAGTCCAGTGTTCTTCATCTGGATTCGACTGATATCTGCTCGTGACACTCATGGCATGGGCTATATCAGGTCGTGTACATAACATGGCATACATGAGGCTCCCTATTGCTAAAGCATAAGAAATCTTACTCATACGTTCTATTTTCTCAGGTGTGCTAGGGCACATCTTCTTGGAAAGATGAATGCCATGCTTGAAGGATACTAAACCCCTCTTAGAGTTTTCCATACTAAATCTCCTTAGTACTTCCTCTATGTACATCTTCTGTGAAAGTCCTAGCATCCTATTTGGTCTATCTCTATAGACCTTAATTCCTAGAATAAATGATGCTTTTCCTAGGTCTTTCATGGAGAATTCTTTAGATAACCATATTTTAACTGTGGTCAACATGGGAATATCATTCCCGATAAGAAGGATGTCATCCACGTACAATACGAGAAAGACAACAGCACTCCCACTGACCTTTTTGAAGACACATGGCTCTTCCTCATTTTTGATGAAATCAAATATTTTGATCACATCATTAAAATGAGTATTCCAGCTCCGAGATGCTTGCTTAAGTCCATATATAGACCTTTGCAGCTTGCATACTTTGTGATCATCATCACTAGATGTGAAATCTAAGGGCTATTTCATATAGATATCTTCCTCAAGATATCCATTTAAGAATGCCATTTTCACATTCATTTGCCATATTTAATAATCAAAATAGACTGCAATAGCAAGCAATGTGCGAATGGATTTTAGCATAGCTACTGGCGAAAAGGTATCCTAATAGTCAATGCCTTTGCATTGACTATAATCTTTTACCACTAATCTAGCTTTGAATGTCTCCATATTCCCATCTGCACCAATCATTCTCTTGTAGATCCATTTACATCCAATAGGTACTATACCTTCTAGTGGATCTACCAAGGTCCAGACTTGGTTTGAGTGCATCGAGTCAATTTCTGACTTCATTGCCTCTAACCATTTCTTGGAGTCGATATCTGATATCGTCTCATTATAGGTTTTGGAATCATCACCATGAACCTCATTACCTATGAGGAACATTTTCTCTACATCCTCTGGAATAGTACCTAAGTACCTCTCAAGAGGAAGGAAAACCCTTTTCGATCTATGAGGTGGAGGTAGTGTATGGATTGGCTTAACCTGATTTAGTTTTATTTGGTCCTTAGCTCGTTGCTCTTGTGAGACTTTCTCATCAAGCTTGATCTGCTTTCCAATAGCGCTATCTTGAATAAACTATTTTTCAAGAAAGATGGCATATTAACTCACAATCATATTGTGATCTTCTAGAATGTAGAAATAATATCTTAATGACTCCTAGGATATTCTATGAATCGAGCTCTAAAGGACCTAAAGTCTAACTTGTTCGCTTATTGTCTTTTGACATGAGTCGGACAACCCCAAATTCTGAGATTACTCAGACTTGATTTCTTACCATGCCATATCTCATACAATGTGGTAGGAACGGTTTTAGAAGGAACCTTATTCAGTAAGTATATTGCAGTTAACAAACAGTATCCCTAAAAAAAATTTGGAAGGTCTGTGAAACTCATCATGGATCAGACCATATCTAATAGGGTCTAGTTCCTCCATTCTGAGACCTCATTGAGTTGAGATGTTCCAAGTGGAGTCCATTGAGAGATTATACCATTTTTTTTGAGATAGTCCAGAAATTCTCGACTAAGGTATTCACCTCCTCGATCTGATCGAACAACCTTAATGGGTTTTTGAATTTGCTTTTCTACTTCATGTCTGAATTCTTTGAACTTTTCAAAAGCTTCAAACTTATGTCTCATAAGATACACATACCCATACCTTGATAAATCATCGGTAAAGATTATGAAGTAGATAAAGTTGCCTCTAGCGATACATCAAATGGGCCGCACACATCTGTATGTACTAGGGCAAGAAGATCTGTGGCTCTTTCCCATGTCCTACAAAAGGATGTTTAGTCACTTTGCCATGAAGATAGGATTCACAAATTGGATATGACTCAGAAGTCAATGGACTCAATAATCCAATTTTCTTCAATTTGTTAACCCTATCTTCTACTATATGACCTAATCTTAGGTGCCTTAGATATCTATCATTTGAACTATTCCTAGATCATTTTGATTTTATGGCATTCATATTTTGCTCGAAATTAAAAATAGATACATCAACATATAACTGATAAAGATCGTTAATAAGAAAACCATTTGTAATTTTATTTCTTTTATAAAGAATGTTATAATGGTCCTTAATAAAACTAATTACATAGCCTTCTAATGCAAAGCAAGAAATAGAAATCAAATTCTTGCTTGCTGCAGGCATATAATAACAGTCTTTTAATACTAAGTCTAATCCAGATGGTAATTGAAGAGGGTATGTTCCCATGGCTATGGCAGCAACTCTTACTCTATTTTTGACGCGTAGGATTATCTCACCATCCCTCGGCCTCCTGCTATCCTCAAGATCCTGCATAGAAGTGCACAAATAAGCACTAGAATCAGAGTCAAGCATCCAACTGGATGTAGAAGAAATCGTAAGATTAGACTCAATAACGAGTATACCTCTAGAAGGACCAGCCTTCTTATTCTTTAGGATGGTAAGGTATGTAGGACAGTTCCGCTTTCAGTGGCCGTCATTGTTGCAATGGAAATATTTTTCTTTATCAGTGGCCTTCTTCAGCTCTGCCTTTTCTTCTTTCCTCCTTCCATCTTTTGCTTTTTTGCAGACTTCTTCTTCTTTTTAAAAGACTTTATCTTGGAAGAAGTCCATTTCATAACAAGCACTGAGCCTTTAGAATCTTTCATGAAAAGCTCAGCGGTAACCAGCATGTTCATAAGTTTGGCCAAGGAGTTTTGAAGTTTATGCATATGGTAGATCATGATGAAATGCCCATATGCATCAGTCAAGAATTGCAGAATTATATCATTCTGCAGATCCAAGTCCAACCATACTCTGAGCTTCTCAAGCTCTTCCAAGTCCTTGATCATCATCAGACAATGATCTTGAACTGACTGCTCATCACGCATCTTAGCCTTGAACAGTCATTTAGTGACTTGGTACTTAGCTTCGTGACTCTATTCACCAAACATCTCCTGTAAGCAAGCCAACATTTGGTGAGCAGTTCTGATATTTTCATGTTGGTGCTGAAGCTCATCAGACATCGAGTCCAACATGTAGTATCTGGCCTTACTATCTTCGTCAGTCCACTTATCTAGAGATGCTCTCTATTTAGCGGATGGATGAGCTGGTAAGATGGGAGGATCCTGATCCAATACATGAGTTAACTTCTTGAAACTCAAAATAATTTTGAAGTCTAGAGCCAATCCTTATAATTTGGTCTGGTCAGTCTATGGATGTCCAGAATTCGTGCTAGTGGATTAGATGTAGATATTTTTCTATAGAGAGTCAAAATTTTTAGTTAAATATTGTAATTAAGACTTAATCAATTTATTTAGAGATTTTATTTTTAAATAAATTAGCTCTCACTATTTTCTCGAATTCCTACACTTCCTCTATAGAGATGCAAAAATCTTTCACGATTACTGATTTCTAGTGGGTGGTGCAGTCCCACCGACTTACTCATCACCTCACCTAACAGTTATTGATGATGGGTTAGCCAATGAGTGAACAACTCTTGTTCAATGATTCTCTAATCATGGATGCACCCAAACTTGGTCTCTAATTCATGAATCTCACCATGTTTGAAATATTGATCCACTCCTTAGTTAAGTCAGACCCACCATTTGCATAGATTGGATTCCTAATTGAGTCTCTCACCGTATCCAAGAATATTGAGCCCAATTCCATCCTCCAGCCTATAGCATCCAATGCCTAATAGACATGGTTGCATCTTTTTGGTGCAACTGAGCCACTGTAACCAGCCGAGAACAATCAACCCTCGGAAAGGGCCCGCACATCTACAATGGTGGAAGACCTTAGACTTAATCTTTTCTTAGGAAGATTTGATTTAGGTCTCATTAAACTAGACTTGACATAGTCATAACCATTATGACTAACCTAGTGGCATGGGTTAGCTCAGATTATTGACCACCTCAGATCAGAACTGAGTCAACAAACATGGCCAGGTAAGTGAGACCGGTGGAAGGGATATGCCATTAACTCGACAAGAATGCATTCGAGTCGAGTAGCTCTCAATTAAAAATCAGTCGGTCGTATCTGCCAAACTTACCTTAGACACCAAATTATTGAGCCAGAACCAATTGGGTTAGCCTACAATCCAGACTCTAACCATTGAGCCTAATTAGGTCTTAGCTTGATCGATCACTCATGTGACTCGATCTTGACCCAGACTTAATCCTATTAGGCTGGTCAATTTAAGCATTGTTGATCCCATCTAACCAACTCTTGATTCGGTTTGATCAACCGCTAGACCTAATTGAGCTACCCAAGCCCGAACCCAATTTTATGAACATGTCTTAGATCTAAAAATTCTTAATTTTAGATCTAATATATTTCATAATCTTAATTCTTAATTAAGTTTAGGGATTCATAAACAAAACATATAAATAAGATCCTAGGGTTTCAGGATCTAGGATTTTGCAGAAAGTAAGTTTTCAATTTCTGATTAAGGATGAACGCGCAGCACCCCTACACATCATAAGAACACCCCATCGAATGGAGGAGAGGATCTTTAAAGCCCTACTTTGTTCTTATGATCGGATGGCCAAGGAGAATGCCTTAATCAAAAATACAACTAATCTACAAAAACTAATTAGATCTAAGCATATATCTCATATAAAAAAATTGATCTAATTAAAACATATTTTGTATACATCACATATATCATGCATGCATTTTTTAGATCTAAATTATCTCATAATCATCTAAAAAATTAAATTTAAATTTGATCTTATCAAATAAAATTTAATCTAGACCCTATTATGTAGAACTATTCTACAACTAGTCTAAACATGCAACTATCATATCTCATATGAACAAATTAAATTTAATTTATTTTTTATTTTTAGATCTGATTATAATATTTATAAGATCAAAAAATAATAAATAAATAGATCTAAAAATTATATTTAATCAAATAAAAATTATGATTATACTAGACTACACATAGAATAATTCTATTCCTAGTCTAGTTATGTATCTCATACATATTAGATCTAGATTAATTAATTTTAATTTTTTAATTTTTTGATTTTAGATCTAATCACATCTCATGTGATATCTAAAATCACTAATTTATTAGATTAAATTAGATCTAAATAAATTTTATAAGAACCTGGCTCTGATACCAGTTGAAGGAAAAATCCTGATTTCTCGGGTCAGGTTCGTTCAGATCTGATTGGATCGAGAGGCATATTTCAAAAATTTTTTCTTAGATCTAATTAGATCTAATATTTTTTAGATCTAATTTTATGATCTAATAAATAAAAAAATTAAATTAAATTAAATCTAAATTAGTTTTATCTTGATATGGGTAATCCGATTACCCGTTGATGATCTTGCTGATTGCCTGAGGTTCTGGATCTAGCCACGCAAGCGCCTGGCCTCTACCGATATCCACTCAAATTGGATCTAGAGATCTTCTTCTTCTCTTTTTTTTCTCCAAAAATTAGATCTGGATCTAATTTGGAGGTCTTCAAAACTTCTTCTGAAGATCACCCGTCGTCTCTGCAGCAGTGCTGCCTTCTTCCTTTTTCGTCAGCCTTTTCTTGCCTGACTCGCACTAATCTGAAGGCCCAACTTTCTTGGGCATGGAGAGGAGAGAGAGGGCCAGATGGTGGCATGGAGAAGGGAGAGGGGCAGCCTTAGGGCATGGCTAAGAGGAGGAGTTCTCAAAAGTTGGGCGCAGATAGGGTCTTTATATAGACTCTGCTGTGCCATGCAGTGCCACATTACCCCGGCCAATCACGTTGCTTCATGCAATCAGATCTAAATCTGATTGATAGGATGACATCACCTGATCCAATCAGATGAGAGACCCATAGGTTCATTCTTAGATGGTGCCTAAGACTGGTCAAAGTAGATACCCAAGGGTCACCTAAGTAGAAACCAAGAAGCAACCTGGAGTCCCATCCGTATGGGACTCCAGCATCCCTATCCATGGGCGCACGCCATCCTAGGCATGCACCCCCTTCTTTCAAATTTCTAAAGAGGGGACAAGCCCCTATCTGCTCTCCAATAAGTGCATGACACATGGACAGATGTCCAAGAGTCAAAGATCAATATTTGACCAAGTCAAAGTACAAGAATTAGCAGATGATGGAAAATGATAGGTGTTGTCTCAAATTTATCTCATAATTTAAGACAACCCTTCTCTAACTTGGACAAGCTCCAACTAGACCAGGTAAAGGTACCTGAGTGAGCACAAACTCATTTGGCTCAGTCGAGATAACTTTTAATGATAGAAAAAGAAGAATGTTAGGTTCAATCGTGTGCTAGCATGATTTTCTTGAACCTAATTGAATCTTATTCAAATCAATTAAACTGGATTAGTCCAATTGATGATATCTAGATCCAAACCCTTATTTGTGTGACCCAATTAGATTCAGTTTTGTATGATAATAGGATATGTCATGATCTCCATTATCGACATCATCGAAACTCCTTTCGATGGATCAGAACTCTTCTGATTCAGACAACTTAGAATAATCGATCATCTAAATTATTCTAATTGCTCTCAAAATCCACCAGTAATACCTAGCAGCATATGGTGGCAATCCATCAAAATTAAAAAATGAACCTCTTAGTGTAGCTACTTGTGTGATTAAGTTCTTCTATCTTGAGCTTCGATCAGATTAGGGTTAAGGTCAACTCATCAAACCCTAATTTTTATCATATGATTTAATCATTCGATTCAAGTCCGATGTGAAAATCTTAATAGAAACTCTTTCTATTATTTCACACTGTGCCACGGCCATGGGCTTATGGACTTGATTATTATGATCATCATAGGGCTGCTCCACTTCTACCGAGGTAGATAGATTCCATCTTGGTGCAATTCAATTCCTACAATGAACATGCTATAGCCAACATACACCTCAGGATTCTGAATGGCTAGGAGATCGAGTCATGGTGTAGTCAAACTATAACACCCTCAAGGTGAACTATCGATGCACCTCAGATTAAAAAACTAGACACACCACTGCAGCATCGAGTCAGTCATCGACGAGAAGGTAGACTTTCTTATGACTACTCGAGGTGGTCATGCTCAGTACCCTCATTCTTTAATGAGTATCTGTACTCTCACTCCGGTGTCTCTACACTGTAGACTTAAGACTCATCTACTATAAAAAAATAATTGTACACTAATCTTCCGGATCAATCACCATCCTCATGATGATCCTATGGTCAGAAGCATTTTATAAGTTAATAAATGAAAATTCATGTCTTAAATTTTCAACTCTTAAAAATATGAATTATCATTACCATTAACTCAAGGGATGTATTACAGACACTAAATACACTTACGTGATAGAAAATAATCCATTTTATTATTTATAGTCAAAATTATAATTTTGCCCTTAGAAGTGTATTACAAATGTCCGCCAATTTTGGCTTCTAGGGCACTCACCCAAATAACCCTGCGCCTAGAACTCTTTTCTAGTTTTTCTCATGCATGTAGAGAAGAGACTTTCTCTTCTCTTTTCTTTCTTTACATTCTCTCTCTCTCTTTTTCTATTCCTTATGCACGTTCATAAAATCAATTATTTTATAGATGCACATAAACATGGGAGATGTGTGGGATTGGCTTAGATCAAGATGTTACCCATTCAAACTCAAATCCCATTTGAATTTAACTTATGACTAGATCAGGCCAATCATTAAGACACGTGAGAAGGAAGAATGTGCATCCCCCCTTGCATGGAAATCATCATGAGAAATCTCTTTCTCATGAAGAAAAGATGGCGCAAATATTGGTGATGTGGTGCATGGAAAGACTAGTCAAACTAGTCTCTTATTTGACATCCAATTGAACCAATCCAATCCAAATTGGTTAGGCCCAATTAGACTAATTTAAATCCAACTTTTTACTCTTAATTAGTCTCAATTAAATTATAATCAAATCAAAAATTAATCAAGCCAAATCTTTGATTAAATTAGAGATTAAACCTCCATGATGATTAGATCATCTTATAACCTAATCGGGTCAAATTCAAATGAATTAAATTCAATTAGTCTTGATCCAAAAATAATCACTCAATCAAATTGAGTTAATTAGTGATCAAATCACTAATCAATCTTCTCTTGATTAGCCATTAGATCGGATAGGAACCTCTAGTATATGTGATCCCACAAGTTCAAACCTAAGCCAGTAGCATAAGAACTATTTTCTTAAACTAATCAAAGTGACCATATAGCAATGATACCCAATGTCTAGATTGGTCGAATAGTACAATCGCAATATTTAGAACCTACGTGAATATGGTTACTGAATTTTTCATCCCTTTGACCTCTATACATAGGATGACTTAGGGTTTAATTATCAATCCTAGAAGATATATCCAAATCATGTCTCAAAACAATTAGTCCTATGACCCCTCACAAGGACTATCCTGGCCAAGGCTTTGCTAAATTAAAATACTATTGAACATAGCTCTTGAGTTTAGAAGTGATCAATCCCATCTTGACTCACATACTGACTTCTTAAGTACTTGACTATACCAAGAAATCTTCCATCATTGAATTAAAAATTTAGATAGTCCAGCACCAAAGCACAGTGAGTTGCTTGAAAGTCACCGTGGTGATCTCAGATCGGAGGAATACTTATGCCCATATTCCATCAAAATAATTCTTGACACTAGAAAAGCTCTGAAGTCGATCATATTTAATGCAGATGTACCCCTACATCTTACCTGCATGCCATACCAGTGTCTCTACACTCCTTGGTTAAGAGGACAATCAATCTATATGGCACACAACGATCTATACTTGATAAATATTATCATCCTTGGTAATAATGTATCATTTGATCGTGAACTTATTTAAGGACTAAATGATAAATCCTTCTTTATTGATTCTAAATAGTTCTAAGGACTTCATCACAACAAACAAGAGTTCATTAGAAGATGAAAGATTTATGATAAAAAAATTAGAATAATTTTTATTTAATTAATAATTTATATATAATTATATAAATTAGCTCAATCATTAATAGGCTGATGATTGGCTTGGAAATACTATTTCCAATAGGTCTCATGATTTCAAAGAGACCCAAGCAAGAAAAGAAGAAGAGTCAGTGAAGGGACAGCAAGGGATCTAAGAGATGCTTCAAGTGTGGTAAAGTAGGATACTTTAAGCGAGAATGTCCACTTTGGAAGAAGTGCAAGGATGGAGAAAATTTGGATTCCATTGATTCAGTTGCTGCAAGTAAAGAGTTGGATGAGCTCTTGGTGGTCTCAAAGGAACCTACGGGGTGAGGTGTATCTGAGATAGTTTTGGATAGGTCTACGTAGTGTGGAGGGTTCGAAGGGACAACGATGGTATCTGAGGCATAGCAGCAGGCTCAACAGTACAGCATTCACTATAAGAAAAAGGATAATTAGATATGCAAATAAAATATAGCTAAATCTTTAAAAAAATCACTAAATACATCTACCGATGTAAAATGCATTGAAAAAAAAAATATCGGTAAACTTACTATCATTGATTCCATTTACCGACGTTTAAAAATTTTTGTTGATAAAAATATGATTCATCGATATTTAATTAAACATCAGCAATTAATTATCTACACAAAATAGTCATCGGAAGAAAATATTTATCGATGCTAACTTATCATCGCTAATTTTTATCCACGTAAAATAAACATTGGCAAAAATAATTTTATCGATGGAAACTTATGATGGAAAAAATATTTTTACCAACGAAAACTAATAGTCAAAAATATGTTTTTTGTAACAAAAATTAAACATTGAAAAAAATATTTTTACCCACGCTTATTTTAGGTCAAAAAATATTTGGCAACGTAAATTTACGTCGGTAATAGTTAAGCATGGCCAAAGGTGGCATGCTGGGATGCTTTTTGGTGACTGTTTATATTAAATTTTGCTACGTTAATTTACGTCGATAAATATTTTACGATGTTTATTTATATCGATAATTATTAAGCATGGCTAAAAGTGGCACGCTGGCACGGTAATTGGCGATGATTATCCTTATTTATCGATGTTAAGTGTCGTCGCTATTTATCTTTACCTACGCTATTTTTGCATCGATAAATATTTTTTAAAAAACAATAATTTTATTTATATTAATTTTTTAAAACTTGTAGATATCCATATAACATCCACATAATAGATAATATAAGATATAACAATCACATAATAAATAAACGCATCCCAAAATTAAATTCATTCACTTTAAAACATCCATATAACATCCATATAAAAAAATATGTACATATACAAAATATCGTACATACTACATATCCTTTAAAAAAAATGCAACAAAATAAAATAAAACTCCATATCAATGGTGACATATCATAAACCTACATTAAATTAAAAAAATTAAGTTAGCAAGCTAATTATCTAAAATAAATGCTGAAAACATATTAATTAAAAGAATATAAAATAACACCGATGGAGGAGGCATCATCATCATCATCGGTGGAGTCCTGATCATAAGCATCAATAGGAACATCGAAAGTAGGTGGGGGAGGCATACGGTGACATAACTCATCGAGCTTCATCCCAAATGCCTGAAGCTGGGACGAAAGCTCAGCATTGGCCCACCATAGGTTCGCTATCTCCTCCTGATGTCTCCTCTTGATCTCAGCATGTCTCCTCTCCGCCTCATGCAGATGAGCATCACAAGAAACATATGCTGTTCAAGAGGAGCTTGGGGCCATAACTCCATATCCCAACCTCATAACATAGCTAGGTCTCCTACCGAACACCTCATCACAGATATCGTCATCTATGGATGGGGTAGAGCCCTCAGCTGGGGGATAGGATTATATCTCCATCATACGGTCCTAATTAAAGAAAAAAATAAATATAACCAAAAGTCTAAACTTTATAATGAAATTAAAATAGAACTTAATCACTTAATACTCACACGTCTCTCCCTAGTTTCGGGAAGCCACTCACCCATCGTCCAACAATGGATCCTCTGCTAGATGTCAATCCACCCAGATAGCTATCCTATCTTGATGTCCCTCTAAAATTTATGAATGTAAGTATATTGACACAGATATACTCTAACATATCATTAAAGATATATGTATGTGTACCTACCAGCTCATACTACGATGATTTATTATCAACATAGTCCTTCCTACTTTTGAATGAAGTTCGAAAGAAGAAAGTAAAAATGCTAGTGTCGGAAGTTCTTTTCTAACTTCCACTTCCATATATAAGAATTTTGTGCCATTATTATGCTTGTGCTGAAGCTTCTTCAATACGAGATGACCTTAAAATGATAAGATTTTTTTAAAATTTTCATCGAAATGGTGCCTCGAGATACGGTTGTCATTAAAGTGTTCTACTAGTTGTCTGTGCCAGTCCTCATGAGTGGCATTGTGTCAGGTGAAACATCGAGAGAAGACCTGCGATCATAACTGCTTGGATCTTGGTTCTATTTAAATTTCTTCTTTCTCCTCCTTTTGCCTTATTTTTCGGGACTGAGTCCTCTTTCCTTTGCTTGGTTTTCGCCTTCTTTTCCATTCGCAGTTTTAATTTTCTCCACCATTCCTCTGTCAAAAATGCTTTTCTTGCCCCCGATTCTGCCTCCGCCCAATGTCTTCTTGCTTCTGCCAACCAATCTAGGTTAGTTCCCAAATCTTTTTGATCATTTTGAGCTTCTTTATTTCTTGACCTTTGGCTTCTTTCAAAAAGTTTTGTCCGCTTATTTTCTTTTGATTTGCGGATCTTTTGAGTTTTAGTTTTGATCTATATGTTTGCCAAAGAATCCTGATCAACTTGTTCTGGAGTTCGCCTCCACAATCCCGATGGCATTTCAGAGTCCTATGGAAATTGACCATTCCATAGAAGCCATTTCTCATCCTTCTTTATCCTGACATCTTTCTTACGCTACTTCATCCCGAAGACCTTTTCTTGATATGAATTCAATATGGGATACCCCTGGAATATGAGCTTGAACTTTTTGGACCAAACGACCGAGCCTACTCTCCGCCCCCGGGTCAATTTTGCTTGTATGCTGAGGCTTTTCATGTTGGACTTTGACTTTTAATTTCTTCCTTCATTGTAGCCCTCTTCAGATTTCTAACATCTTCTTTGTCTCCATGGCGTCGAACTCTTTTAGATTCATCATTGGATTTCTTTCTTTATGTGTCATAGCTGAGATTCGACCTACAATTTTTCTATTTCATAATTTTTTTACTTTCAAACACCATCCTACTACTAAGGATTGGTGGTATCTCTCCCCCCAGTTCGGTAAAAAGGGATTGCTTAAGGGTGCCCCTTCTTTCATTCATTACTAGAAAGAAATTTTTTTTTTTCATCTCATGTCCCTCCTTAGAATTTAGGGCCTTTCTTCATGGGGGGATTGAGAGACTCAATTCGCTTAAAGCTCCTGAGCTAGAAAAAATAAAAGACTATGACTCGGCCAGCAAGCGCTAAGGGATTTACTGAGCTACCTCTGATATCTCAGTTTGCCCTGAATAATTCAAATTCCTGTTATTAACCTTAGGCCTTAGTCCCCCTTGATCGACAAGTGATTTTTCGCAATTTGTCAATCGTTTCTTATTCTTTTTTATGATCTTGATTTTTACTATCGTAGAAATGATTCCAGAGGAGTTGAATCGTCTGTCATAGAAAATTCAGATCTTCAAGAGGAAGAACGGTCCGATAGGAAAGTCATCAAAAAGGGCTCGTGTCGAAGAAATGAGCTCGATCGTGCCAACCTAGGCCACTCCTGATCTAGAAACTGCTGCAACCGCACTAAACCTAACCTTGCCCAGTGAAACCGCCATCCCCTAACCTCCTAAGCAAGGAGTAGTGGAGAAGAAGAAGAAGAAAATCATTGCTAAGAAGGTCAGAGGCTCTGGCGGTGAGAGTTTTGACCAGGAGCAGGATTCTTTGGATGACTGGAAGATCGTTCATTCTTTGATGGAGGAAAGTTCCCGCCATGTTGCTGAAAGCAGGTTGACTGAAAGTGCAGGAGAGATTTCGAAGAAATCTATTTGCTACCTTCCTCGAAGGTAATCAGTCTTCTCCTGAGCTTGATGAATGTCCAATATACCTCAAAGCCATGATTTATTTTTTTCTGTAGTTGGGGCACTACTTGTATGCTCACTCAAAAGCGGCAAGTCTCTACCAAGCCGAATTGCCTACTTGATTAATTTCAATATAAAGTCAAACGACTTTTAACTCCAACCAAACATGATTTTATCATAGAGAAGTTTTATCAAGTACTCAAGTATCGAGAACTTATAATTTGGATACAGTGGCTCCTTGGCATCTTCATGAGTTTTTTCAAAATTATCCATCATTTGCATTATCTATACTCTTAGAAGGAGTTGATCGAAAATATGCCCCTTTCAATATTAAATATTTCTAACATTCATTGATGCCAATTGATTCAGGGCTGTTGACTCGTACATTGCGTCTATTATGTTAGTAGGTCTACTTTTTTTCATGCAATTTCTTAAATTGTATACTTTCTATCCATATCCCAATTCAACAAGTGCTCCAATGCTATATCTGATAGGTGGAAGTAAATTTGTTGTGATATCTCTGACAAGGACAATTTGATTCTATGGGATCATCGACTCTTTCTCATGCCAAATCTTATAAATTTTATAATATCTTATCAGTATTCACGTTAAGATGATGGAGCGAGCATTCATCCAACTCCTATCGATATTTTTATCACATACATAAAAATATTCACCATTTAAAAGTATGGTTATTATAAGGTTTTAAGAATAGCATAACCTATCCTTTTCTAACAAGTATGGCCTGACTCCATTTTAAGAGCGTTAATCTTATTATTGGTTGTGGTCGATATTTTTTATTTTTCATTATTATAAAAATTTTGGCAGTTTATCTCTCATGGTTCTCCAGTATACGAATGAAAATGGTGCCTATGCATCCTATCCAATATATGTGGATCCTGCCGACCTCTCTGGATACCAATTGTGCGAGAGAAGAAGAACAAAGTAGATGGCAGCCACCTACTTAAAGTAAACCAAAGAGAGAAGAGTAAGGTTTTAGGAGCAGAAAGTCTAATTGTATTTCATTCTATTATAAAGATACAATACTGGGGTTTATATATCCTAGGGTCTAACTATATCACATGAACCTTTAATAAACCAAACCCCAACCTAAAAATCTTTTTTTAGGCTAATCCATATATGACAGCACTCATTCAAGCCCTGATATACATATATCTTACATGTTTCCCACCCTGGATCTAAGCCCTGACCATACATGAGTTTAGCCTCTTAGATCTTATTGATCCAGGCCTTAAAATACCTAGATAAAGCCTATCCTAGATTCAAATAGAAATCCTATCTTAGTTTTTGTTCTCCACCATCGCCCACGATGCTCGCTCTGACAAAATTGAGCTGGCTTGGCTGCATCTCGTCGGCAATCCTATTCTTCTATCTACCTGAGATTAGCTGGCTTTAATTATGCCCCGAGTCGGCTCGATCTCAGTTCCGAAGCCAGCTCGCCTATGTGTCAAGCACCTTTATCTTGACTGCATTCTATTTCTTCTTGAATTTGGTTTCTTTGCCTCCATCTTATGTTCCAGGTTGGAGTATCTAGTAAGCCCCTCAAGATCTTTATACCTAAATCTCGAGTCCATGTAGGGCTACATGCCACCTTCACCTAGGACAGCTCCTATCCTATCCTAGGACTCCACCCATCTGAGTCTTCTAGAGCCATTACCCTGGGTCCTCTTATGGTCTCCCAAGATTTGGGAGCATCACATCAGAATTCCTACAATCTCCATCTTGGTGTGCCTAAGTCTTGGCACACCTGACAATATTTTTCTATACGAACTCGCTGTCGATGCATATCCTGATAGCTACTTATGCATACCTTGCCACTGCCATTCTTCTTCAACTGCTGAGCTCTCTTTGAGGCCTTTGAGATGACCGTCTTCACTGCCTGAAGATCTTGGCTTGTTCTATGCCCATCCTTTGGAGTTGTAGATGCTCTACTGACAGCTTGCATTCAACATCCTAAATTTTTTTGAAGAATTTGTAGCAATCCTATACCGACGCCTACTGTATACCCTGACATGGTCTCCTTAGAACTTCGTCTGTCCTTCCGCACGTGCTACTCCACCTAGAACTATGCATGTTTGATGTTGATGCTAGGATATTGATCCTCCTACATCTTTGCTCTGAACTCGTGTCACATCTCTCTCTATCTGTGAAGTCACCTCTACCTGGTGCTCCATCTGAAATTGAAGTCCACCTAATATCGTAGAAGCCAACCTATAATCGAAGTTTTCTGAGGGACAACTACTCGAATCACTACAAGAATAGGAAGTTTGCCGATACCGAAAAAATTTACCTTTGCAAAATTTTGCCATAGGTAAAAGAGGTAATTAGCCCTTATGCTAAAGATATAAAACCGATAAAATTGGCATAATTAGCTAGTGCCTACAGACTAAACATATTAAATATAATAGTACATAAATGTTGGCATCGAATTTAAACCAAAGCATTGATAATGACGTATCTTAATTTTTTAAATATTTTTTAAATATTTACTGACACTAAATTTGCATAGGTAATAAGAATAACATACCTGATGCTTAAAGGTTACGTTAGGTAATGGCCTATTGCCTACATTATTAGCATCAGTAAGATTTTTTTATTAATTTTTTTTTTATAAATAATTTATCGATGCCTAAACTAATGTAGGCAGAAGGTCAATTGCCTACGGTTTACATACTTGATGTAGTAATTAGCCTTATTTTCTATGCTAAATTGACATCAATAAATATTTTTTAATTATTTTTTTATGTTTTAAAAATTAATTTTATCGATATAAATTAGCATATGTTAATAAGATAATTATTCATGCTTAAGTATTCCATAGGTTGATTAGCCTTATTGCTTATATTAATTAACGCGACAAATATTTTTTTATTTTTATTTTTATAAATAATTTATCATTGCTAAATTAGTGTAGGTATAGATGAATTGCCTACGCCATAATAGTTACATGCAGTAATTAGTCGTTATTTCCTATTGCTACAATGGCATCGATAAAAATTTTTTTTATTAATTTTTTTATTTTTATAAATAATTTATCGATGCTAAAACTAACATAGGCATAAAGCTATACATTGCCTACGGTATTACATCCTTGCATACGGGCTACATCTAGTCCCTTATTTCCTATGCTAAATTACATCAGCATAAATCAACTATATCTCGTCTCTCTCTCATCTATATAATAATATAATCTATATATGTATCTGTGATGAGAATTCTCTTAACGCCTAGAAGTGCAATTAATGACCAGATACGAGAACTACTCATATCATTACAGATCAATTGCCATACTGCGTAATACCACCGACCTAATTATTCCATACTTAAGTGTTTCATAGATTAATTAGGCTTATTGACTATATTATTAATCGATTGGCAAATATTTTTTTTTTATTATTTTTTTTTTATAAATAATTATCGATGTCCTAAATTAGCGTAGATAATAAGCATGACATTATCTATGCATAATAGTTATATGTCGTACTAATTAACTTATTTCTATGCTAAATTGACATCCATTAATTTTTTTATTAATTTTTTTATTTTTATAAATAATATCGGACACTAATTTAGAATAGGTAATAAGACTATAATCTATCTATGCCTTTCTCTGCATAGGTAATTAGGCTTATTGCCTACGTTAATTTAACATTCAAAAAATATTTTCTTTTTTATTAATTTTTTATTTTTATAAATAATTATGATGATACAATTACGTTACGGTAATAAGTTGCTAATTACTTGATGATTCATATTTTTATAATAACGTCTTATTCCATTGACCTATAATGTGTTATCAATTCGCATAAATATTTGTTCTATTTTATTTATTAAAAGACTTTGCTGCAGGATGGTAACTTAGCCCATAGGAAATTAGATTAATTGCCTATTGTTTATTCTCATCTTTCATAGAAATTTATAAGCATCATTTACCGCATGATTCCTTCTGCATTTCAAAAAAAGTTAGTTTTTTTAGCCCAAATAAAAAAATAAATAAATAAAATAATTAAAGTAAAATTAATTTGTCGATGTTTTAAATTAAGAGTAAGGTAAAGATTCTTATTACCTATTATTATTTTGACCATTTAGGCAAATAAACTTATACCTACGCATTAAAGCATATGCAAATATTGAAGTCATTTTAAAATTTTTTTATAAATATTATTTATTGAATAATTTAAGAATTTAAAATTTATCTTTGATCATGTCATATCTAAATAATTATTATTTAGATTTCATTTCCTATCTCAAAAATCTTCTCGATCAGGCTCGACCTTAGCTATAACTCGTTAATAAAATTCGATTTCGAGTTGGTCATGAAGTGGACCACATGGTGATCGATTGGATAGATGATCACTGATAGAATCGTAGAAAATTTATAAAAATACATCTCAGTCGATGTATTGTATAGCATAATATCAAATTTATCTCAAATTAGATATCATTTACATAGTTAAATTTGTACAGGAATGATTTCAGTCGTTATAATGAAAACTAGTGATCAAAAGGCATAATGGCAACCAATTATAAGATATTTTTTAGATTAATGATCTGCTTAATACTTTGATGTTTTGTTACATTTGAGATCATATTATAATTAAACCGTTATATTATGATCTAATCCAAACTATTTTTTGTTTCTCTGGATACTAATTCTTAGATTGCTCTTTTTGATAAATATATCTTACTATTCTTATAAGATTTAACTATATGGATGGATTTTTTATAGTTCACGGTTTAAATTTTATGATCATGGCATACAGAATGATGAATAGTAGCCTTAGCAAAGGATTAACTGTATCTATAAAATTTCTTAATCGATGCATTTGGCTTTTTGCATCACTTTTCATTTTTTATTTCATATGATCGAAATCACTATCTTACTAAATTGCCATGATTAATTGATGTCCATTGAAGTAAAATTTGATAGTGTTTGTAATATCATCGAAATCATTGCTACGAATTTTAGACTATTAGTGACTCTTCTATCTGATTAGATATCGGATACGGCTGTTCTTGACCTTGCGGACATTGAATTTTATTGATCGACATAGCTAGGGCTGTGGGTTGAGGTGGATTTTTATGAGAACTTTAATGATAATTATTTAGATAAGAATGGCTAATATGGGCTTTAAATTTAATATTATATCCCATTGAAATTATTTATAAAAATTAAAAAGCTAATTTAATAAACCAATGGAAGGTAATTAAAGTTTTATTTGACGTAAAATAACATTGAAAATGAACTTTTAGTGACAAAAAAAGTATTGGTAAAAAGAATAATTACCTACGTTAAAGGCTAACTAGAAAATTACGCTGTATTTATTGATGTCATAGTTTTGTCATCAAAAATTATTATTTTTAAATTTTTTATTTTTAAATGTAAATTATATATTTGTGGAACCTAATTAATTTTAAATAAACTTTTTCTATCATTGATTAAATACTCTATTTTATGATTGAAAATATTACTCATATATAATTTTTATGAAATACTTTTTTATTAAATATTTTTTTATTAAATATTTTTAATTTTATTAAATTATTTTTAAATTTATCGACGTCGGTAAATAATTTTATTACCTACTCTTTTCATAAACATAGCTACAGTGTAGATTTACGCGACTTTGGCTCGATAAAAAATTTAATTTTAACACAATTTTTTTGATATTTTTTATTTCTCATAATTTAGTATTCTGATGTAACTTTGCATCAGTAAGAAAGTTTTTGTTAAAAATTTACCATCCCGCCCTCCATGCATTTTCGTCTGCCCCCCCGCCCTCCTATTTCCCCGCGAACTTCGCGTCGGCTATCTATATTCTCCTTCTCTCTTTCGATCTCTCTCTCGTCATCGTTGTTGTGCGCATCCACACTCACTACTGTATAGCTTTCTCTGTCATTGCCACGTGCCACACCGAACTACCAATCGCATTCATAGCCAGCAGCGCCCAGAAAGATAAAATCCTTTTTTTTTTTTGCTTTTGGCTACCTGGGGAAAGGACGACGGGTAGGTTGGTTGGCCTCGGGAATGGAGGTAGGAAGGAGGAGGCGTGTGGGTAGGGGGGGGATCCCCAGGTTGGGGTCAGGTCGGGGTCAGAGTCGGGGTGTGTGGAGGTCGGTGGCGGCGATAGGTATCCCCGTGGTGGTGCGGGGCAAGGAGAGGAAGGCACGATCGGAGGGGAGGAGGGCAACATGGCAATTGGCTGACCATGGTGGCGACCTCAAATGGGGTGTGGGGGTGGCAGATGGATGATCGAGCGTCGGGTACCAGGGGATGGCTTGGGTAGCGAGAGGGGAAGGGAGGCACGGATCGGAGGGAGGGGGGCGCAGGGGGTGGGTGGTGCGGTAGGCAGTAAGGCGGGCATGGGGGTGGTGGTGACTGTGGGATGGGGCATAGCTAGGGATGGTGGTGACAGTGGGAGGAGGATGCAGGCACCGAGGGCGAAAGAGAGAAAAGGATTTTTTTTTCTTTTTTCATAATTTATTTATTTATTTTTAATTCTTAAAAATAAAAAAAAATAAAAAAGTGAATAAAGTAAATAAAATAAAATAATATATCTTATAAAATATTTAATTATATTTTTAAAATTAAAATAATATATTATACATACATATATATTATTTTTTTTGCATATGTACACACATATGTAAGCGCACCAACTAGCATCACCTTGCTTTGATACCAATTGAAAGAACCATGGTATCGCTCGAATGCCAATCATCCTTGACATCACAAGCTCCGATACCATATTGTGGAACCCCTAATTTTATGTACGGAATCTGAAGGAGCATATATGATTATTCTTTATTGTGGATACTATGAATATAATATCTGATCCTCCACTTGGATCTGTGATGGGATGCCTTCCTCCTTGGGTTTGAGGAAGATGCCTCCCCTCTTTAGGACTTTTTCAAGAATCCTAGGATGGCAACTCTAGAGAAAAGAGAAGAAAAGAGAGTTGAGGAAGAAAAGATTTGTATTCCACAGTATTTTGAAACTCTAATACAACCTATGTATTTATACATAGCCATTAGGCCTGACCAAAAATTTTTCGACTAACCTAATACATGAAAGCACTCACTGAGCCCATGTACACCCATGTCTCCCATGCTTTCATCCCCTGGATCTAGACCCGACCCATACATGAGTTAGCCGCCTTAAGACCTCTCGAACCAGGCCTTAAGATCCCTAGGATAAGTCCCCATCCTAGCCTAAATAGAACCCATGTGTAACTCTGCCAGCAAACTGAGCCGACTCAGTCTCAGCACTGAGCTGGCTAAGTTGAGATTAGGTCGACTCAGTTTCAGACCGAGCTAACCTAGTTTCTGTGTCGTGCCTATATCCTGAATGCGACCTTCTATTTATCCTATGCTCTAAGACTTAGCCCACCCAGTTTTGGACTAAGTCGGCTAACCAGCAGAAAGCTCTTTTTCTGTAGTCTTCAATCTTTTGACTTTGGTTCCTCGCTCTACCTTGTATCCTAGGTTTCTGAATCTCCAACCAAGCCCCTCAAGGTCCTCAATATCTGAACCTCGAGCCCATAGAGAGCTACATGTAAGCTCCATCCTAGGATAATTTCTGTCCTAGCCCTAGGACTGCACCTATCCTAGTCTCCATCTATGGCCTCCTAAGGCTTGGGAGCACCGCAAATCCTCATAATCTCCACCTTGGTGCTCCTAAGCCTTGGCAAACCCTTGGCAATGCCTTCCTGCACAACCCCACTATCTCTATGCACCCTGACAGTCCCTTGTGTAATCATCACCTCCGCCAATTTTCTTTAGCTGTTGTGCATCTTTTAGGCCCTTTGGGATGATCGCCTCCATCACTGAAGATCTTGGCTTGTTCCTCTACACCATCCTAAAATTGTAGGATCCCTTTTGCTTAGCAGCTGCATAATCTTTCTTAGACTTTTCAGGAGAACCCGCAATGTTCCTGTATTGACACTCGCTGCAAACCCTGACATGGTCTCTTTAGAACTATGTCTATCCACCTGCATATGCCGCTCCATCTAGAACTATGCATCACCGGTGCTAGTGCTAGGATATCGATCCTCCCACACTCCTTTACTCTGAACTCATGTCAAATTCTCTCCAATTATGAAGCCACATCTCCGGAGCTCTACCTATATTCAAAGTCTATCTAATGCTGTAGAAGCCGACTCTATGCTTGAGTCACTCAAGGCCAATCACTTAATGCTATACTACTGAGCCTATCGCTGTACCTCGAACACCATCGCTGTCCCTTTGAACCCTCCGTATTCTACTGTCCTCTTCGAAGCCATCTTGGATACATTCATAACTCGTGGGCACCTTTGAAACCCAAGAGCTCATCCAACTCTTCTGAATCCAGTGACTGAATCCCAGAAAATTTGATTCTAGTCCTTCTCTTCTACCCCTACAGCAGCCATCACTTCAGTTGCACCCGAAGAACCATCCTCCATCTGAACCGCGACTCTTCCTAGTGCTCCTATAGAAGAAACCTGATCCATGATACTTTTAACTGCTTGATGCCCTAGATGCTTCCTGAGACCTCTCAGCTCTTCCTGAGACTTGCACCCAGTCTTCCTAAGATGCTCTAACACCATCTACTGAGATACCTCCCTCGACTGCTGCACCATCAAGCCTCTCTTAGTCCTGTGCCTCTAGGTAAGTGCTACTGCAGTACTTCAATGCTCCCTAGCCTTATCTCTACATCGCTCTATAGCCTTCCAACCCTAACCTACTGGACCTCCATGGATCATCCATCTTCATCATCCCCAAGGCTTTGCAAATCCATGCTTTGGTCGAACTACTGAATGCACCCCCACTACTTCCCCATCTTTCTGACATCGAAGGATGTATAGTTGCTTCTTCAACTTTTCTTCGACCATTACCCCTTGGGAATCTTCTTTTCAATAGCCCCACACTATCCATCTTCCTAGAGAACCCTGATGCTCTCTGTTGAGATACCTTCCTCGGCTTCTACATCACTGAGCCTCTCTCAGCCCTGCATCTTCAGGAAAATGCTATTGCAGTACTCCAGTGCTCCTTACCTATCACATAATCATCATACATCCCGACCTTTCCATCAAGATCGATCAGCAAATCATGCACCCAATCCTTCTACTATGGGAAAATCCCTTCTCATTAAGCCTCTCAACCTCCACCTTCAACCTGCTATTCTCGGTTGGCCAAACCATAGTAACAACAAAAATAGAGCTGAGACATACCGTGGAATCCTTGTGCAGATTTTTGATTTTATCTTGTATGACTTCTCCTTCCCTTTCATGCACCATCAAGCTCTAATACCAAATGTAAGTGCACCAATTGGGATCACCTCGCTCTGATACCAATTAAAGGAACCATGGTATCACTTGAACGTCAATCATCTTTGGCATCACAAGCCTCGATATCATGTTACGGAAGCCCCTGATCTTTAGCATGAATTTGAAGGAACCTATGATGTTCTCTATAGGTAGCAAACCATCGATCCTCCATCTGGATCTATGATGGGGCGCCTCCCTCCTTGGGCTTGAGGGAGACCCCCCCTCTCTAGGGCTTCTTCAAGAATCCTAGGATGGCAACTCTAGAGAGAAAAGAAGAAGAGTGAGTTAAGAGATAAAAGATCTATATTCCATAGCATTCTAAAATCATAATATAACCTATGTATTTATACATAGCCATTAAGCCCGACCAAAAATTTTCTGGCTAACATAATATATGAAAGCACCTACCGAGCCTATGTACACCCATATCTCCCATGCTCTCATCTCCTAGATCTAGATCCAATCCATACATGAGTTAGCCCCCTTAAGATCTTTTGAACCAGGCCTTAAGACCTCTAGGATAAGTCTCTATCCTAACCTAAATAGAATCCACGTGTAACTTTGCCTGCTAACCTGAGACTGGGTCAGCTCAGTTTCAAACTAAGCCAGCCCAGTTTCTATACCATGCCTGCAGCCCCGAGTGCAATCCTCTATCTATTCTATTCTCCGAGACTTAGTTGACTCAGTTTTGGACTGAGTTGGCTAATCTGTAGAAAGCTCTTTTTTTAATTGTCTTCAATTTTTCGACTTTGATTCCTTGCTCCATCTTGTATTCCAGATTTCCAAAACTCCAACCAAGCTCATCAAGATCCTCAATACCTGAACCTCGAGCATGTAGAGAGCTACATGCCATCTCCATCCTAGGACAACTCCTGTCCTAGCTCTAAGACTGCACCTATTCTAGTCTGCACCTGTAGCCTCCTAAGGCTTGGGAGCACCATAAATTCTCACAACATACATATCTATATACACACACACATATATATATATATATTTATATATATATAATTAATAAAAATAATTTTTGATTCAACTAAAATGATAGTCTCTAATTTACCTTGATCCTCGTATTATTAATTTTATGAAGTATTTCTATTTGATGCTCTTTTTAATGGTAGATCTAGCTTGTTAAGACTATATTCATGATTATTTGCTTTTAGTTATTAGTTATATAAATAAAATTTTTATTTATAAAATTTATTGCATAAAATATGAAAAATACCCATATTTTAGAGAAAACTCTATGGAAATATAGAGTTATCCCTTTTTGATAAATTAGGATATCATTTTTGAATGTATGTTCAGAGATGGATTCGAAATTGCTTGTATTGAGCCGTAGATTTTCATTCAAGAGTCGATCTCGATCAAAATCGACTCTTGAATGCCCTAATTTTAGATTTTTTGAAAAAGCTTTAGTCTTATTATTATTATTAATCGATATTTTATTTCGTTATGTGATGTTCAGTAGTTATTTCTCATATGTTCTTCAGGTATATATTAGATAGGATGGATAGGCACCGTATTTACATCGTATACTTGGAGAACCATGAGGAGATGTTGCCAAAATTTTCATAATAATGAAATAAAATATCGACTAATAATATATAATTTTTTAAGAAATAGACATTGATTGATAATATATAATTTTTTAAGAAACTTATGTGTTAAATTTCATATATCATTTAGTATTGATAAAATTTTTATTAAATATTTTATTATCTCTAATATATTATTTGATACAGATATGGCACCAGGAGGACGACCCCAAAGGCTTGCATAAGAACATGCCGGTGCATCGGCTTCTCCTGATGACCAGGCGATCATACTAGCTAGTCCAGATCAATTTTATATATTATAATTTTTTATATTTAATTTACTTTAATTTTTATTATTTATAAATAACTGATTTTAAGTTATGCTGCTAGGAGGATGATTTGATTGGGAGACCGACATGGAGATGTCGGTACCTCTTCATCATCTTAGCAGCACACTACTGGTGAGACAGGCACATCATCTCCTACATAGGTTATTTTTTTTGTGTTATATTTACTTTAAATTTTTATCATGTATAAATAACTGATTTTAAGCTTTATATTTTATTGCAGCTACTGATACTGTGATTAGACGGACACATGGAGCCACCAGAAATGAGAAGCTGGAGGAGTGGAGGAGGGCACATCTCGGAGAGAGGATGAGGATTGTTATCCCATTGGGATATGTCATGCTAGTAGAGTGCCATATCAGAGATCCATACGTGTGCGAAGTAGATATTATTATTCATTCGTACGCTCTTCTGATGCTGACTAATTGATACAGAGTTATGAGGCCATAGCAACAGGTCCTTCTTGATCATTTGTAAGTAACTAAATATAATTTTTAATAATTATGGCACTTTTATTTGTTTTGATAAATCACATATATTATACATTATTTTTGCAGGATGATTTTGATATTCAGAAGATTGATACCCCACGTGTATGGAAGGCTATCCTTCGGCATATGGGGTGATTTCTTAGAGAATTCAGATATGAGCTCCATACCCACTGGAAGGAGGTCTTCCAGGCACGTGGGATGGCGGTGACATGTGAGATACCACACAGGAGTGTATCCCATCCCGACTGGGATCTCCTCTACACCAGATACGAGGATTTTGCATATCGAATATAATTATTATGCATAATAAAAATATTGATTATTGAATTGATATGTTATTGTAATATGTTCACTAATATCTTCATTGCATTTGTTTATTAGGCCTACTACGATAAGGCCTCACAGAGCAGGTCGAGGCTCATAGTGATGCATTACGGTGGATCAAAATAATTTGTACAGTATCAGTAT